>QJSC01001069.1:540558-657045 GCA_003697955.1 Calidris pygmaea | reverse complement strand
GGGGGGGGGGGGGTCCTGCTCTGTGCCCGAGTAACCCCCTCTCCCTTCCCTATCTCGTAGCCTGGAGGGATGGCGGAGTTCTCTGCCCCCCTGGGAAGGAGAAGGCGGTGAAGCGGTGTTGGGGGGGACACACTATAAGTGGCCGGTGATGGTGGCAGGTCCCTGGGTCTGTGGTGGTCCTCACCCGTCTTCTCGCCCTGTCAAGGAGAGGGGCTCCGGAGCTGACACTGCCTTTGGAGCACCATTGTGTGGGGTTATTCCGGCTGGAAAGGGGCCTGATTCCCCAGGGCTTGGGCTGGTCCTGCAGCAGGGATGTTTGCAGGTGTTTCTTCTGAAACCCGGTGACCCTGCTGAGCATCCCTTTCTAAACAAACTTTGTTGGTGCTGGCTCGACCGTTAAAGCAAGCTGCTCCATTTTGGTCACCTATGTGTCTATACATTGCCCTGATTTCTCTTAGACGTCCTTTCTCAGCTGGCATCAGGTGCCACACAACGTATAAAACGAGTTCTTAAATACTTTAGGCCACAGAAATGCACACAAACCACTAAGTCTGTAGCGTTACTGTGAGTTTAATGGTCCGTCTGATAAAAGCACTAATGTTTGTTTACACATTACTGTCACCCATTCACAGAACATAGGCAAATTTTTTTAAAAGGTGGAACAGCTCACAGGGAATTCACACTGTGGGTTTGAATTGTGTTTTGTTTGTGATTTTGTATCTCTTTTCTTCAAGAGTTGATTCCTGGTGGTAGCCATTGTAGTGTGCTCATTTACATGTCTCTCACTTCTGGATTAAACCGGGCTCTACTTTTTGCTAACCAGGGAGAGATTCACTACCAAGTATTTTAAGCATCTTCCTTTCTTGTATTTTATTTCATATATACAGGAGCTGCATTTCAGGTTCTTTTTCTTCAGTCAAAATGTTTCGTATTACATTTTGGTAGAGCATCCCTGTGGATGCACACAGACAAGATTGGTTTATGTTGGTTCAGGTCACTGTGTTCTCAAGTCTATTTAATCTTTGTGCCTGCTTTCTTAAATTCCTGCAGCGGGAGGTGGAAATCTGGCTTTCCTGGCTCCGGCTCGGCTTCTAACTTGTGAATGAGCTGTTCATTGAACCGAAGTAGTTGGGTAGGTGGGAATGAAGACACCATCGTTGACATGTACAGAGTAGATTACTGGTGTCTAAAGCAGATTTATCACTGAAATTACGGTTGTGTGTGCTTAGTGTGTGGCTTCGGTAGTTGATTGATTTAAAGTTTAACAAAAAATTCTATTCTTATTATTTTAATGGCGGTTGCAAAAGCCCTTTGTAAGACTTAAGTTTACAAATTTTCTTAAATGTATTCCTTTTAAATATGAGTCTCACTGGACAAAACAGTTGTGTAGAAACTGACTTAGATAAAAATCCGTGCTATTTTAAGATGAGTTACTGTCCCTTCTATACCAACATTTATAGGAAGGCTGTATCTGCTTTGGCTGGCTGAAGGCTGATGTGTAGCACGGAGAGTTGAGACATGCCACATTCAGTATTGAAAGAGCCTGCTTTTCAGATTTGAAACCAAGGTCTAAACAGATGCTTAATATATTGAATAGTGGTGGTGTTGGGTGGACATTTTTTATACTCGTTCAACAGGGATTTTTTTAAGATCTGTTCACCTGTGCTGGTGGTGCCAAAACGCTTATTCAGCCTCTTCTACAGTTTTAATCCTTTATTGGGGCTAACACAAAATAGTATTCACAATTCAGATAGTAGGCTTAACTACTTGGCTTGCACTGCACGACAGAGGTTACAGAAAATTCATGTAATAGTAAAAGCCATCTCAGAAATTTCTTTTGAATAACAGTTTAAAGGCATCTGCCATGATTTCTAGGATAAAGTCTTTGAAGGTGTATGTATGAAAGAATAATTTGACAAATCATATATACAAAACTTACTAGTCTTATTTATATCTTAAGTCTGGAAGTGCAGCACTGAAGAAATATTTTAGCGTTTATCTCAGTAGGATTTCACCTGCTGCTTTTTTTTTTTCCCCCCACCCATGCTTAGTTTCTAGGCATGAAGTAACTACACAGAACTTGGAAAGTCTTGTGTCCCTATTTTATTTTGCCAGGTAGTGACTCTGGAGCCCAGGAACCACATAGCTTGTTGCATCAACTTTTTATGTTTGTGTTACATCAACTTCTTAATTTTATTTTTTTTTTTATGAAGTGGGTACCATAATGTTTGGGAAATAAGCATATTTTTTATACTGAAGAAAGCTAGAGCAGTAGAGCATTGGAAGATCCTTAGGCTCAAAGGCAAATAAGGGATTTAAGTATTCTACTCTCATTAAATCAAGTGAGAATTGTACGGCCAGATCCCTTACCTGTTTTTTAAAAAAAAAAAATCTCAATTTGAACTATTTCAATGTCTGTAGAACAACTGTTACACACACAGAAAAACAAGACCTCTTGTACCTTGACAGAAAGTCAAAAAACTGTTCATATCATAAAACTGTTCTCTTGTAAGACTAAAGTTTACTTTGATGTATTTTATACGCAGCATTTCATTAGATATAAATATTTTTGTGTTTTGCTGCTGATTGCACTGTGAAGTGATGCAATTATTCTTAAATTTTAAGGGGATTATAGACTGGACCTTAATCCTGTACCGTATCTGTGGGAATGTAGTTGTATTCTCCATTATCAGCATTCAATAGAGAGCATTATTTTTAATTGTTATCGAATGAAATTCACATCCGTACGGATATATGTAAAATGACTTTTTAATTGTGATTCATGCTCTTTCTGTTGCAATTTGGTAATTAGCAAATCCATGACAAACGGTTATGTTGTCACAAACAATATGTGTGCAGACTGGGCCAGACAAAACAAGTCTCTTCAGCGGTAGTGACTGAAAACTGAAAGTGTGAATTTTGCAAGAATTCAGAATGGTCCAAAGAAAGATTGCTGTTCTTGCGACCACGTGGTCGCTGATGAGACTCTTTTCAAACTTTGCTCTTAAAGGTGTTCAGTTAGAGAAGACCAGAATGTTAGGGTTTGTTTTTTCTTTTCCCTGAGAGCTGGGTGAATGTGATGCTGATGGATATATCTGAGCTTTTCACTATGGGCTGTGTTCCCTTTCCATTGGTCGTTACCCAATGTAACCTTTGTTTTTTTAAATACTAAATTGCAGGCTGGTAAGAAATTTTGTCACTTGTTAGTTGTGAAATCTTTGTGGTACCTCTACTGATCCTGATGTTTTCTGTTGTTGACATGTTTCATCTTTGAGCTTATTAACGTCTTCCCTCCATTGTTAGTTTTTGACTTTTCATCTCTGTTCTGAACCTGTTTCTGAGGTTTTGTTTGTTTGGTGGTAGTTGTTTTTTTTTTTTCTTTCCTGCTGTACTTCGTGCTACAAATTCTCCAAAATTATTAGTTGGTCAGGTTTGTTGTACTAATGTAGATGCTGTCAACGTATACTGACTTATGTCAAAAACATAAGAAAATATTCGGACTGTTGTGTGGTCCTTCCTCAATAACTTTTTTTTTTCTTATCTGTAGATTGTCTTGTTATTTCTGCCTGTTGGAGAGAAATCCCGTGTTAAAATGTTAACAAGTTTGCGTAGCCATTAGTAGACACATTAGTATCTACATTCTAGTGTAGACACTTAAATAGTGACCTAGGATGTTCCTAATGCTGGCAGCCAAGGTGTGATACTGATAGGTAAATGGGGGAGAGGATGCGAAGGTTTTTAGCTACTTCGAAAAGACCTCCCAAATTTATTTTTTCAAAAGCTTGCATTTAACTGACGTGACTGCACAGAGTTTGTTCCTGCTGTTTTAAACTGATTTTTATTGTGTGTTGAGGTACTAGTGAAGCATTAGGACCTTAAGGTCCTACTCGATATTTTTTTCCTGTGTGCTGACACACTAGAGTAGGTCTTGGTAGTGTCGAGGAATACGTACTGTACTAATCTGAACGTAAGATGTCCCTTCTAAAAGCAAACATACATAGCTCTACATAAAAAGCTTTTTTTTATTACATACCCATAATCAATATACAGTAAAGTTATAAAGTTTTCACTAATGATTTGTTTCTATTGGAGGTTAGTCTTAATTTCTTCTCTTGCACCTTACTACAATTGGCTTTCAGTTTTTACACCTCACGCACTTCACAACTCTCTGTGTCACCCTCTTCACTGTTGTCACCTTCCTCCCTTTTAGTCTCGGCTTCCTCTTCAGACTCAAGATGAGAGAAATAATCTTCAGTTCTGTCCATCGAATTTGAAATAAAACCTTTCTTAAACCTTTTAGCTTCAACTTCTGGATTTATCCAAGCCGAGCCTGTCTTAATCCAATGACAAAGTAGTGTTTCAGTAGGCTTCTTTATTTTTTCCTCTAGGAGTTAGAGAATGATCCCTTGCCAAGAGTCATTCTCTATATAAAGACCTCAACAGTCTTTGAAGGACTTATTTTCCATTTCATCAGGTACCTGCAGTTGTGATGTCCTTCCTCCTGATGTGACCATAAGATTGGTATTTATTGACAGTGAAAAATGCCATCAGCAAAACGTCAGGTGCCCTTTTAATACAAAGGGAAGACACTTCCTCTGTTTCTTAATGTCACGCCTGGTCTCTTACTCCAGACAATTATTCATCGAGCCTTTCATTGAGTGTGTAGGTAGACATCCACCCTTGATTTTGTTTGGCTCATCAACTAATAGAGATCTTTAAGTAATCTAGTCACAAACTGCTAGAATGTGAATGTTGGTAAGGCTGCTGTTTTTTGAGCTTGCAGTTTAATGATTTTCTGGGTAACTGGGTCTGTCTCTTCTTTTGAGTACACACAAATTCTACAACTTCTTTAAGTAAAACGTGTTTTCTTTTGAGTCCGGTGAATGATTTCTACACTGAGCTAACCCTTAAAAGCTTGTGTTTTGATGTTTCTGTCTTTGCATGTTTGCTTCTACCACACTGTGTTTCTTTCCAGTCTCACAGTTACTAGTATTTTCTACATACATTACCAAGAGTGTAAGATTTCCATCATAATTTCTAATTCTTTCTGGTTTTGCTTTCGTACTGGTGACCTCCACATGATCTGCTATTCAGGGAGAAATGTACAGCTGCCAGAAATCGTAAGAAATCTAAACTCTAGTACACCGCACAGATTCCCAAGCCCGTGAAGAAAAACAACTGTCATCACTGTGTCATCTCCTGCAAACTTTGAGCTGCCGCGGGCATTTCTGTGCTCCTTCATCACTCTAAGACCTGCCACACCAAACAGTCGTATTATCTTATCAACCTGGGGGGAGGTGAAAATGGCACCCCCTGATTTTTTAAGTTAAATTATGGAGAGTCAGGGAAGTTGTCTTGCTTTCAAATAAATATGGTATGTGTACATACCTGGATATAATGTATATGTGTTTAGAAAAAAAAAATAAAAATCACTCGTTTAGGATAAGTCTAAGCATGAGATAATTGTTGTAGACCTTGTCCTCAGTAAAGGCACCAAGACTCAGCATCACTCCAGATTGGAGTTGGTCATCATCAGCTTCTGAGCTCTGTATGATAAGGGGGTTTTTAATACAAATTTTCCTGTATCAAAGTGAGTGGATGTGACTGAAACAGTTAATTTCTTTCTACCTGTGTATCTCTCTGAAAATCAGAATCCCATTGATTTGCTTTTGTAATCATGCTGATGTCCAAGCTTTCTGCCATGCTGTCAGTCTCTTTTGTTCATGGTAATTTTAGTCAAATATGTTTGAACATAAAAAGTACCAAGGTAATACACATGGATGTTTTGTGGTTTGGGTTGGTGGTTGGTTTGTTGTTTGGTTTTTTTTGAGAAATAGCTAACCTGTTCAGGCAGCAAGTTTAGTTCAGTGTGTGTTTAGCTCGTGTCTTACCAAGTGTAGTGATCTTATAAAATGTAGCTTTTATAGTTTCTTTGAATCATTTCCCAGTTACATATTAGGTTACTTGGACAACCAGAACTGGTGCAGTTAGTTTTAGATGTGTATTTTCTTTATAATCTGCTTATGAAAAAAGCCAAATCTTTTATAACAGCCTTTTAATATTATTATTGGGCAGATCTTAAACTAATTTTGGTGACAGTTTTGAGTTAAAGGTCTGCTGTAATACAAATTGAGTCTTTTCATTTTTGTAAATTGCCATTCATGTAAAAAGGAATAATTTGTATCCTTGATTTTTTTAATAAATTATTTCTATCATATTGAAAACTCCTTAAGTATAGGTAGATGGTTAGAAAAGAACAATCATAACAACATTGTGTTTTAGTTTTGAAAACTCCCCTTTTGAACTGTTTGGGTTTGGCAGCATTTTCCCCATATGCAACATGTATCTGGAAGAGCTCTCGGTCAGCTAGACTGTGATTCCACAGTGGGATTAATTACTGGTAAGCCATAGCTACAAATTCTTGTTTAACCCGTTCTCAAAAATTTCCAGTGAGAAAGATTCCAAGAAAACTTCCTGGATAATGTGTTTTAGTTCCTTCAAACATTTGCGTTTTTTTTTCCCAATTACAGTCCAATTTGAGCTCTAATCTCTTGTTGCAATTTAAGATTACTGTGATTTATCCCATCCCATGTAGACATGGCAAGTAGCATATTCCTTTTCTGTTGGAAAGATTTTTTCTCTCTTAGATTTTCAAGGCTATTTTCAGTGTTTTTCCAATTTTCACTTTTGTGAACAGTTTTTGCAGTCCTCGATTTTAATTTTTTTCCTTTTTTCCCTTTCCTTTTTGCTTTGTTACTGTATCATTGGAATCTTAGTTGCAAGGAAGGTAAGAGTCTGGTAAGAATTCAGTGAGAAGGTGACAACCCATCTAAGATTTAGGATTGAAGTACTTTTCCTGTAAACATCCTATTTATCCTTCTGAATGCAAATAGTTCAGTGAAGAGCGGTAGTTCTCTAAAGCGTATCAAATTGAGATAGTTACGAAGGTGACAACGTGTAGATGGAGGGATTAAAATGAATAAAACTTTAGAATCTTTGAAAAAGCTCACCTTTCTATGTAAGGTGCTGCACGATACTAAAATCAAGCATTTGGCTTAGTTACAGTGGGGAAAAAAAAGCTTTCCGTTCAGCAAATAGATACTTGGTTTCATAGTTCCCCTGATGCTCAGTTTTTGCTGGGTTAAAGTTACTTGATCCTTTACTGAAGTTATTCAGAAACCCCCCCTGTAAGCAAACTACCATTTCTCTAAGAAATACTTTTAGCCAAAACTTACTACTTACGGGGTACCAAGTGTGTTTACGGTTAGTTTTCCTCCATAACATCCTTGATTCTTATTGCCCATTCAAAGACTGAGAGTCAATCTGCTTTACCCAGTCCTTTAAAACAAGTCTGAAGACCTTACTGTAGACTTCAGTTTACCCATAAAAGTTGGCTGTAAACAATAGCTACACATCTATTCCAGCATAACTAAACATATTAGGTACTTTCTCTACCTCACATATATTCCCGCCTTTGCCTTTTCCCACAAATCCAAAATTTTTTCCCGGCTTTTGAATAGTATATATCAATAATGTCTAGGTTGCTTTCTAAAGCTACAATTGCTGAAGATTCACTGTTGAAAAAAACATGAAATATTGACTATGGAAAGCATCTTCCCCATTGTGCAGGACTGTACAAAGAATATATATCTTTGTTAATATTAATGTTCAGTAAGGCATGTCATTTCATCAAAACATCCACATTGTCTGTCTCGGTTTCTTGATAAGGAGGTTATTTCTGTTTGAATGTTCTATCTCTCTCAGTTTTTTTAAATTATTTTGTTAGAGAATGAATACCTCATAAACCACAGATCTTGAGGGCAGGCAGCAAAAAAAAAAAAAAGGTGCTCTTCTGTGCCCTTCTGGGGAATCTTTGCTTCCATTGTGACTAAGAATCAGGGAATTTCATCTGGCCTTTTCCATTTCCTCTGCCATTTAAATGTCATAGTATTTTTTTACTCTAGGATTTATGCAGACAAACTATATATTGGAGGTGGTTTCTACATAAGACTTCTCTAAATTAAGGATCAAACCCGAACCGTTAGGAGACATCAACATATTGTTTCTTCAGTGTGATATATTACCTAAACTGACATGCAAGCCAAAGAAACTATTTAAATTCATGTATGTATGGAGTATATCTTCAAGAAATAGTGCTCCAGGCATTGATTTATATCTATCAAAAAGTTTTTTTAAGTGTGGTTTTTCAAGGCCTCCATATAAATCCTTGAGTAATTACATTATAGTGTGTATAAAGCTTTAGTTTTCGTGAGAGAAATGAGCATGACATTCTTATGCCATCAGCTTCTCTAAAATGATAATGTGCAACAACTTGCAAATTTAAGTTTAAATAACAGGTAAACCATATGACTTGAAACTATCTTTTGAAATAGTATTCCCCGTTTTATTAGGTCTGTGCTTTTGCATATGTTAAGAACTTGATGTCTCACATTTTAAGAAGCGTGCAGGTGTGTTTTTTGAGGTGTGGAATAATTTTTTTATTTTTTGTCGTTCCAAATGTAGATTAATAACACCTCCATGTTATTATTTCTGGGACCTTTCCTTTCTAAGGATGAACTGCACTGCTTTCATTAGGGAAAAGTTATCTAATAACACCTAGTACTTGGCAGAATAAAGACATTCAGAAATAAGGAGTATGTAACATCAAAAAGGCAATGGAGCTTTATAAAATCATTCTCTGAAAATAGGCCTGATCCAATAGGAAATTGGACTGAACTTGTGAAAAAGCATGCCTGTAGTTTTTGGTAAGAATAGTTTGATCAAATTTTTTCTCCATTTTCTCTTCTGTAACTCTTGTACAATCTGCTGGTATGTAATGTTTTTGGCTGTATGATTCCCTATATGAAGCTATGGTAAATTCATCTTTCCTCAGAGAATCGGGAAAATGCTATGCTAACTGATGTAGTTGTCACTTGATTATTTTCTTAATTATTCTGAGCTAGTCACACAGCTCTTTGTCCTTACGGGACTCATGTAACATGGACAACTTCTGCCAAAGCTCCATCCAGCTTCAGATACTGATTCCTAGCGTTTGTTCTCTCCGAACTGCTGGGTGGATGCATTTGTTGCTTTGAGAAACTTAACACTCTGGAATAAAATTCTTTAGGATAAAGACCAGTCTTTATTTTGTAACTGTCTCTCTTGTCTTTTGGATTGAATATAGCAGTTATCTTACGAGTGTTCATTTGAGCTGATAGTGAATATGGTGTTGCTTTCTCAGCCTCCTCCTGTATATCATAAAGAACAGAATTCAGTAGGACTCCTTTTGTCTGCTCTTATTCAAAATGATGGAGAGAATTGATTCTGGCGAATATAGATAAATCCTGTTTGATATTTATGTATCTAATACACTGAATACTGTTTTGATGAATCAGTTAAGTACATTCAGTGATCAGGCATTAAATCAAATTATGAGGAAGGAGTTTCTCAGTCTTGTGATTCCTACTTGTCTGAGGAGCTTGTTGAGAATACACTGTTTTATAACAGAGTGAACACAAGGAATGGAAAAGAGGAGATTAAATGTTCAGAATCACAAAAAGCATAATCTGAACTTCATTTTTTTACTTTAAACATTGGAGCATAGCTCTTATGAAGAGAATAGCTGAGATAAAAAGTAACCTCTGGTTACGAATCCATAGTAGCAAAGATAATAAAATTTGAATATCCCAATTCTCCAGACTGGGAATTTGCATAACATTCTTATTGAAACCAGCACAGCAATTGAATCCTGCTTTTGGATGCCCGGATAGACATCATGAACCGCATCGGTGTGACGGCAGGAGCTCAGAGTTCTGCCCAGGAACTTATTCAGGAGGAAGTATAATCTTGGCTTCTCTCCTTCCTTACACCTGGACACTGTGGCAGTACCTTGACACTGATATAAGGACATGGCTGGTTGTTAAGACTCTGTGTGAATGAGGTAGACCTTGCCGCCTTCTTTCACAGGAAATGTAGATCAGATGGAAGCATCCTTTGGGAGGCCAATTTGTGCTGAATTGACAAGTTTAAAATGGCAATTAAGTAACCTTTCTACTGAGGCAGGAGATTTTCTATTTAAGTTCACATCACAATTGAAAAGGTTTGATGTAGCACTGGGAGAAGTTGCGTTCAGCTGATAAAGACAGCTAATACAAAAATGTAACACAGATGAACTACAGAAATATTTGTAATGTCTCATTTCACTTGACTGAGAGGGCAGGTCCGAGTCACCTATATTGCAGGAAATGCACATATTTTCAGATTAGACACAGTTGTTTCTGGCTGTCTTCCTATTTTGAATCTCCCCATATGCCAGTCAGATAATTAAAAGAATAGGTAAATCAGATTTCCTGGCAGTGGATAAAAGTTTACTGTAATGAACATCCCACCACATTCCTGAAATGCCTGTTTAATAACCAACTGCTGAATATTGTTTTTAACTAAACAGACTAAAATATGGAGGTTGAGATGACAACATAAAATTGTCACCTGAATGAAAACCCAGATAGAGAGAAATGTAGCCTGGGACTATGACAAGTTCACTTGTTATGTGAAGACGCAAGAGAGAAATCAGATACTGCTGATAAGATCAGAAAGAGCGTATGGAATGCAAAATGTTGAAAGATTAAAGACCTGAAAAGGGATAATTTCTACTACTGTATATGACAAAGTAGGAGGCTCAGTGAAATTATTTCCCAGTATTTTAAATAATTTACTTGTTTTAAAACAGTTTATACATGTAAGCAGAGACTCTCCATTCATCTTCTAGGTTTTTGTAGTTCTTTTTCTAAAACTAGCTGAGTTTTGAATTTTAAGCAAAATAGTGACTAAAGAATATCGGGAGGAATAGCGCCAAGGTCATTTCTCTTTTGTTTTGCCTCTTTCCATTTAATAATTAGCAACCTGAGCTCATGCAGTATGTCCAGCACGCCCAGGTGAACAACATACTAATTGTTTGTGCCTTTTGACTTATGTTTGGGGAGAGAAACATGTCTCTATCAGTTAACAGGAGGTTCTGTCTTTGGTAATTAGCTTTCCAGGGTCAGTTGTCTCACTGCTTTTTTTGTGATATTTCCTTGGTGGGGTAGATGATATAATTACTATTCTGACAGTTGTAGCAAAGCCCTACAAGCTTTTCTTCTATTCCTATTTCATATCTGCTGAGGTGCTTTTTTTTTTTTTTTTTCAGACCTTCCTCCAATGTAGACTCTGCCTTAGAAATGTAAATATATTTTTTGTCGGCGTATTTACAGCTATCATGCTTTTGTATCTGTAAACTGGGGGCAGTGGTACTTCCCTGCTATTCAAAGTTACGTGCATTAGAAGACAACCCTGGTTTATTGTTGTTGTTTTTGTTTATTTACCTGCCCAGTGAAGCAGAAATAGTTGGCTGAAAGGCATAGTTAATTTTTTTTTATGTTTTTGTGCTAAAGATTCAGGGGGCTAATGTCCTTACGAATTGAATTGTAACAATAGTTTAAAAATCTTCGAAAAGTTAATCTTAAGGGTGAGCTTCTTTATGTTGTCAATCATCATTACGTGGATTCTTCCCGCAATTAGTCTTAATTGTCTTTACCGGAGATGCGCAACCATGAGAATGTGAGTTACAGTCAAGTAGTTGTAAAGAACCATCAAGGTCATTAACGCCTTACGTGGTGTAAATAAATGTAGGGAAAGGAGAGAGGAGTTCAAATAATCAATGCACTCTTACATTTTTCAGAAGCATTGAAATCTCTTTAGTCATTACATATTCATGGTACCTAGAGCCTCAGTGAGATTTATTTGCAAAAAAAAATCCATGAAGGAGACCTAAGTAGATGTGGTTATTTGGGGAGAATCTTGATAGGCAAGAGTCAAAAAGTAGGTAATGATAATTCTTACTAACTTTCTATCTTTCCTTGAATTTTGTGTTTTGTAATTTTCATGGAATGATATTCAAGAAACTTATTTTGCATAATAAACAACTGTATATAGAATATATAGGTACCCTATAGAAACTACTATATAGATGTATGAATGTGTAGAGATTGCACAAACTGAGAAAATGAATCATTCATTGCAGGGTAGTTGATCACCTTTACTGGATTTCAAATGTATCCTAGTCCTTTACGTTAAATCAAAATTAATTAGAAGTGAGTATCAGATCTTTAACAATTCCCTTCTCCATGTGTGTGTATTTTTCTGAACTTATTTACTGTTGTCTCTGAAAATCTCCAGGAGGGTGCCTCTCCTTCAGGATGAATATACACGAGTTACTGCAAGATAAATGTGTAAGACTTGATTTCTTGCTGGTTTTGCACATCTCCTTTTCCCTTTCTGGTGAGGCTTGAGCATAAAACTTAGATCTGTATCTTTATATTTTTGCCACAAGAGAATTGTGCGGTTGTAATTCAGCTTCTTATTTGTGTTCTGGTTTAATAGGCAACATTTCAGATCCACATGGTTGTTCTGAAAGCTCAGACAATGAAAAAATGAAGTGGATGGTGAGAGTGTTTATTTGAAGAAAAGTGAGGCTTGTAGATGGGTAGAATTTTGCAACACCGTTTTGCAGATTACCTTTAAAACTGTTCAGGAAACTAGTACTTGAAAGTACTTGAGCTAGTGGTTGGTGTTTTTTTTTTCTTTAAATAACATGCAAACACATTCGTTCTTCATAAGAGATGGGTTATCTATACCAGAGAGTGCATACCTATGGATGTGGGTACTGAAGATAACAATAAGTCAGTGCCATCATATAGGTGGTACTTCCCTCTGAGTACTGAACAGAGCATGGGGTCTTCTTTCCAGTAGAAAGAGAAATACTGTAACAGAGACAAGACTGTGCTCATACTGAATATTTCTCTGAATATTTCTCTTCAGTAGATAAAGAAGAAAGCAAATCGTTGAAAGAACAGTTTTCAGATAATATAACATCAGTAGGAAATGTGTGAACCCACACAGTGGGTGCCTGTATATTAAGACTCTGGGTCAGTCAAGAAGTTTACTTTGAAAGTAATCTTCTGATCATTCTTGCTTACCATGCTTTTGGTTTACATTCTGGAGGGCCTTTGCAACGTGGAAATTGAATGCGTTGTGGGTGAAACTAAACCACAAGCTGTGTTTCGGCCACTAACAGGTCTCCAGTTAACGGAACCAGCTGAAAGTGAATAGGATCTCCTGTGGGGGATTCACTGGGGACTTGGGTTCTCAGCACCAGTTTTGCTGCTGTGTGGTTCCGCTCCTTATGCTGTGCGTTGCACTGAAGTCATTGTGAGCTTTTTGTGGACCAGCATTCAATTGCAAACTCAAATTTTGGTTTTAAATTTCATCTCTGAGTGAGTCTGTCCTGACTTTAGGTAGTTCTTGGACTCACTGATTCATTACTCACTATTTGCTTTCACCTGCAGGGTAGAGAAGCCGTTGGTGGTAGGAAGGGGTGTAAACTGTAAAAGCAGCTGGAGTTTTCTGTTTGAAGAAAAAAGAAAAAACAGGGTAGAAGATTGGAACTGCAACCTATCAGTGGAGAAGAGAAGTAGTAATGGGGAGAAAAAATTGGATAGTTCTGCACCATGCCTGCAGAAATTGAGAATGAAAACAATTGCTTAAATACAATCTTGTAGTAAGTGATGGAATCAAGAGTCTGGCTTCAGTCTTCCCTTCTGGGCACAAGTCAATATCTTCATTAGAATTAAAGCAACATCAGCTGACTCTGCAGCCAAAGGCATCTTGGCTTCTTAGAGCTGTACTTTGCTTAACAACTTCATTGTGAAACAATTCAGAAGGCATATTCAAAGTAAAACCAGCACATCAACAACTTAAAATCTTGAAAGGTTTAAAAACTAAAATCGAGTAAAAATTTGGATTGATGTTCTTTGATTAATTTAAATAGTACTTGTGCACTAGAAAAGATAACCGTATTTATTATGTCATCCTTAGCTTTGTAAATGCCATCTTATATTCTGTACCTGCTGAAGTTTTGCTGTTGGATTCTGGATTGTGTTGTATTGTAGTAACAGACATGTAAGAGTTAATATGCAGCACTTTTCTAGCTACAAAATCAAGGTAGCAGTGCTGACTGAATCAGTTAACTAGTAGCAGTTTTAATTTGCCTAATTAAACTGCTTTGGAAACAAATTAGAAGCACAATGCTGTGTTGATTTGTTGTAAAATGACCTCTGCGGGCACAGTCCTAAATAAATAGACACTGATTTTGTTGACTTTGTAGTGATAGGACCTGGTTCTTTGGCATATCTGTGAGGGCAGCGGTATTTCAGATGGTGCTGTTCTGTCTGTTTGTAGTGGACAGATGTGAAATATCGATGCTTTTCTATGTAAGTCTTGTACTAGTCTGAAAACCAGTTTGCCTGTAGAGCATCCCAACTAAAAAAAACAAAATAGAAACAGGTTCTTTGTTGAAGGCAACGGTGAAAGGGAAATAAAGATGGATTATGATCAGGGTGATAGGGCAAAATGTCTTGATCAGAGGGATGTCATACCACAGAGAAATTAATAGATACTCACTTTCCTTACCACCACCACAGACACACTCCCCTGTGCTTTTTAAAATGGGCAGGAGGTATGATGGGATTCATACTGTGTATAAACATTTAGCTTACTCTTTTAAATGCTTTAAAAATCATCTGTCGTAGTATTTGTTTCTAATGCCTTGAATATTGAATTTCTCATGGGAAATCTGAGGTGGACTTGGTTTAAATTAGACACGGTATTAGTGGGTTTTTTTAACATGCAGAACTAGTTAAAGAACTATTCACGTTTTCACTTGAGTATTCTATTCGATTGACATCTTAGTTGGGTAGTCTGTCCTCATATGATGTGGAATAAGTGCTGGTTTCATCCCAGCTATTCCTTAGCTTGATGAAAGGCTTGTTCTCCATCTTCTGGTAAGACTCTGAACAACAAGGTGGAGAGAAATCAAATCACAAAAAAAGAGGTGGTCTTCAGCTCTAGGAGCTGTAGGCCATTGGGGCTGAGAAAGATGGTATTTCTACACCTGTAAAAGTCGTTTGGGTGGCCCTTTAGAATGTAACTTTGCTGTGACTCTTCACAAAGAGTTCTTCTGGTACTGATGCACTGGTACCAAAGCTTTTGACCCCAGAGATGTCTAAACTGGGATACGTTTTTAGTATCCCAATTACTTCATTAAAAAGAAAACATAAGTCTATTTTCGACCAATCAGTCCATTTTCCTCGGGGTACAGAAGAGGGACATCACAAACAACGTTGCTGCATTCACTTAATCAAGTTCTAATGGGCTGGAGATGCTTCTTGAACCAACTTCTTTTTAGATGCTGTGGGGCTTTGAGGATGTGACTGCCCAGTGCATCTTCTTTGCTCAGCAGTTGTGCTTACTATCATCTTCTAATTTACAGCGGGTTCTTGGGGTGGGGATGATATTGGTGTTGCAAACCAGGACTAATGCTCAACTTTGAAAGGAGCGATCTGTTCACTTACAGGTTTGTTCTTATTTTACCATTTCGGTTCCGTGACTGAATTGTCCTTTGATTCTGTAATGATACTGGCACAAGGCTGGGGTTGCACAGAAGAGTTGAGGCCAGAACTCCGGCTTAATTTGTAAACTATCATAAATTGCGCCTTAAAAGTAGACTCTTACCAGCTTTCCAGGAATTTGAACAATGCTGTTTTCATCACATGGTCCATTCTTTAATGGGTGCAGCAGCCAGTGAGGTTATGCTTCAGGCTCACAGAGTTTTACTATGAAAAACACAGCCCTCAAAAATGAACTATGTTTGAATGAAATGAATGTCTGGCTCCAGCCCAAGAATCGGCACGTTAGCTGTGTTGCCCAGAAAAAATACATCTTTTTATTTCTCTGTTGTTAAGTCAAAAGACATCAACATCACGACTGTGTACCTAGGTCCTTGATCAAGGATACAGATCAGGTCATCACGTTCCTTGTGTTTCATCTCCTAGGATTCTAGGATTCAGGGGCTTTGCCATGAACTAAGCTGTCCTGCTATTTGTAGCACTCGATTACTCTCCAGTACCCGTACTCTTTTGGTGTTTAAGGGCTCATCACCTCTGCATTCAAGCCGAGAAATTCCTTCTTCCCTAGCCTAAAAAGAATAGAAACCGTTTAAAAGTAATAGAGGATGTTTCATCCTGTTATCTTTATTCCTGAAAAACAATGTCTTGTACAGTGGACATTCAAAGTGTTTGGGCTCCTTTGATAAAGATGATTTATTCCTCACCATGTTGTTCTGTCCCTGATCTGAGGAATCGGTTTATGTATAATAGCTTTATTTTCATATCACAGTGTGAAATAGTCTAACCCACTGATCTATGAAATACTTTTTGTTTATATGTATCTTCTGTAGATGTTTCACTAGTGAATCTATCAGTATAAAAAAGCACCAATTACTCATTTTTTTAAAGAAGTGTGTTCATCTTGGATATCTCAAAGCAACTGTATAAACCTCTATGTTCATGAAAGGGGTTTTGAAGCTTCTGTATCTGGTGGCTTAGCTACCAAAATTATACTGACATCTCAAAATATTTCAGTGTCCCTAGTGTGAAGGTACCTAGTCTAGTATCATTTCCATATCCTTACTGGTTGCAATGTCTGGCTTTGCCAAGTTCACCTGGCTCATCACAGCATGCTTTAGTAGCGTGGACATTGACAAGCAGGAGGTATCTGAGATGATTATTGTGCATTACATTCTTAAAATACACACAAATAGTTGTGTGTATTTGAAAGGTAGTTCTTCCTCAATTTTCTTGTGTAATACCTCAGATGTGTGAGTGTGCCACACTGCATGAGTTCAGCGTTGAAGATACACAGGATAGTCATGTTGTAACTTTGACATTTTTCAGAACCATGAATTTTACACTCACAATGAGCAAGACAAAAATAAATTAAGCCCCTCCTTTGTTATGGAAAGCAGTTTCCATACTGCTTTGGTGAATCAAAATGCAAATCAGCAAGCAGGTAGTAACATAGAGCTTTTAAAGGTCGGAATATTAACATTACCACTCTCTTTTCGCACTGTTCATTAGCTGACCACAGACAATATATTTCATGACCTGAAGGAAATAAGTACATATAGCTATATACATATAGCATATACATATTTCCCCAATTTGCACGGAGAAAGAAAACTACACAGTTAATAACTAGCACTTGAGCAGTACTGATGTGGAGGAAACGGTTCAGGGTACTATGAATTCCATTCCATTTTACTTTTGTTGTGTGTTTTTTTTTTTAAAGGCAATGTCTGGCAATGGATCTAAGTTTATAACAAGATCTAATCTAGAAGACAGCTGTTTCCAGAGAACATCTATTTAAATCCTATCAATTTGCATATCTCACTCGCTTTGTCTTAGAGTTATATAATAATACCGCCACACTAAGGTGATTTATCCCTTAAAATAAAAAATATCTCTGTCTTTCAGCATAGTGACTGACCATTTACTTATTTCTGTGAGGTGTGTGTCTCTGCCATTACAAGCTGAATTAAGAGATTTGTCTGCTTTTCTCAGTGTCTGAAAAGTTACATAGGATTTTGACAAGAAACATCTTTTCATGCACTTTTTGGAAAAGGGAATATATTTGCCAGTTAACGTTTTTGAACTAACTCTTCGGCAAGAATAATCATTTGAGATTTTTCCCAGAGCTGTCTAGCATACTCCTAAGTCTTAGACAAACTTTAGACGTTCTAATACAGAAGGAAATAATGGATGCCCAGGTTTCTCAGGAGAAGGTGCAGTGTCTGCAAGGGAACAAGCAACTGTCAGTTGTCTTCAGCTGAGCTGGTTAGTAACATACTGAGGTGGCCAAAGAATAGTGAAGTGAATTAGAAAATTAACTCAGAAGATTTTTAAGAAAGAAAAGAGGAGAATTTTAGCTTTATGACTGGTTAAATTCTTGGTAGTTTGAATTACTAGTCATATTCAGTTCATAAATCATGAATTGAATGTATATGAAACAGCTGTGACCAGTTCTTAATTTTCATACTGTTTTAGAGCAAATTCCAGTTGGTCGTTTTAAAAAGTGCATTAAGCAGAGTGGATCTGAGTTGCATGTTTTACAAGTATTAGCATATAGGAGATAAAATTAGGAACAGAAGCAGCGCACATGTCCTGCAAGACAGTTATCATGAAAATCACTGCTTGTATTAGTGCTGGTCAAAGAAGAAATTGTCACCCCTGAACTTGGCTATTCGTGTGAAGCTCAGTCATCATCAACTCTGCTGCTGTGGCAGCTCCTAGAGGCTCATCTCCAGAAAAATGGATTGTATCCAGCTCTTCTCCTGTTTGGATGTGCTTGAGAAAAGTCACTGAGATAGAGGGTTCACTGGTTACTGGCATGGCTTGAGAGGTGCATCTTACCTGTGGGACCACTGCCTGACACTTTCCCTGCCTCTTAGTCCCTTGGGCTGAGCAGGGAATGGAAATGGCAGTCCCAGGCACGTTCTAACATATTTAAGCAAGCTTGCCCTTATCCAGGTACCTGCAGAGGTGAGATTCTGACCTTAAACCTGAAGAAATGAGTAGATGTGGCCAGTACATGTGAAACTCTGGCTAATAGTAAATAATGCCGCCTTTTAGCATGAAACATACTTTAACACAGCTTTGGTATTGTAGGGCCAGTTTTAGCGAAGAAGGTTGCTCAGGATAAGTTCTGAAAGTAGAAAAGCATCCTCTGGCAGGTGTGTTCCTACTGCCAGCATTCACGTAAGGCTTCTGGTAAAGATTGAAAAAGATAAAACACATTGTCCGAATATTGCCCATGGCTAAATATTTTCCGCAGTTTAAATCACAGTTATAATGCTTGTTGATTTTTATTGCAAAAATAGAGATTATTCCATTTTTTGGAGCATTCTTGACTGTATGAGCTGCTGCTGAAATAAAATGCCGTTTCAGTCTCACAGCGGAACAAAACTTTGCTGCTGTACTCTGAATACAGTACTTGGCTTGATTAACAAGCATGTCCTGACTAGGGAGATAAATAACTTAATGAGGCCCAGGGCTGGGGGTAAAATTCTTTCTTTTTATGGTTGTAAGCGGAGCGCAACAATGATTCATTAAGGAAAGCAGAATGAATTTGATTTTTTTTGTACAGTGGCAGTGCCGTATCGTCTGGGGACATCCAGACGAGGAAATCTGTCATCCTGAGGAATACTCTTGCAGGGCGTGGTGGGTGCAAATGCTTAATATAATTCATGTAATGGCTTGGAAATGGCTGATCTATATATATGAGATAAAAATAGTGCTATTTAATGTTGAAATTAGTGCCACTATGTTATAGTGCAATCTTCTCTGCTTGCTTTATATAGTGTGTTTACATCTGTACACCCTGCTGTTAAAGGACAGTATTAGTAGCAAGTGTTCACCAACATACCAAGTATTTTTTGTCAGGTGGTAGATTCTGAGAATTTCCCAATGTTTTGATTATATCTACTTTTATTTTGGTTTTGATTAACCACTACAAAACCTCCTATTCTCCAAAGTAAATTTTATTTGCTTCAATTTGTCCTTAATAATCTGGACCTGGGTTGGAGCAGTGTTGGTTGGGCTTTCAAAAGTTCTGCAAGTTCTTTTGTATTTCTTCGCTAATCCAATTTTCTGGTATTAGTGACTACATAGTATTTCTTTAAAGTTCCTAATTATCCAGAAGAATTCCAGCTGGGTTGTATCATAATAGTTCTGCAGTCTTCGATATCCTCCCTTGTGCAAATTGGATGGAGGTAATTGCCTTGCTGGAGATTTTTTAACGTGCTGGCTACCTATAAGGTCTCTCTTTCCTGCTCCACTAAAATTGAGATCTTCTGATCTGGTTGTTGCAGGTTTTTTTGTTTGTTTAGGGTGTTTTTTCTTCACCTTTGCTGTTTTACCACTAGGATCCTTACACACATCATCTGTGACAAACCAGTAACTGAAATCATAGTACACCTGGTTATGTGAGTATTTGGGTGGAAGGAGACTTTTTACTGGAGTTTCTTTCAAGATTCTTAGAAGTCAACTGCTTTGTTCTGATCTGATTATTCCAGTGCATTGATCAAAATTGCCAAATAGTACCAAAATAGAGATTTGCTAACATTGTTAGCTTGTTTATCCAGTCCTCCTTTGTTGCTTCTTTCATGCTTCTGCTGTATTTCACTCTTCCTTGATTTCTGCACCATGGTTTGTGGTACTTTTTTTGCTGCTGTTGGGAGAGCATCACATTGGGTATTACAGTAAAACAGAAGATATCCCAGTCCAGTTCAAGGTTCCAGTAGGGACTACTAGATGCTGGCGGGAATAACCACATTCAACAGTTTTCTGATTCAATTTAATATAGCTACCTTTTTTTTTTAATGAGAAGGTTTATTTTGGTAACTGCTAAATATGAAAATTTTAAGTATATTCTTAATAGTACTGCGAGCTAACTCAGCACAGATACCTAACATAGACAGAGCAATGCTGGATTTAATTTACACTAAACTTAGTAGAGTTGAAGGCAGGATTAAACCTACTTTTGTTTTGTCTTGTCTTTTACTGTACTTGACTTGCCTTTCCTGAAGAATTAACTTTCAGTTTTCTTTCTAATTCTTCTTTCTAATACATAAAGCCAGGCAACTTGAGGTCCGATTTTATTGTTTGAGTTGCATTATATCCCGGACATAGCACATTCATTGTTTGTTACCTTTGCATATTAAAAATTAAACAAAAATTTAGTGTTTGCATATTAAAATGAATTCAGAAACACTTTGTTCTGGGTTTTGTTCAGGTATGTGGGGAATTCTGTAGCAGAGGAGCTTTGTTGTCCAGAGGGCTCTGATTTTTCCCTACCAGAACAAACCTTGTCAGAATCGAACCAATATTGTCAAAACTTGTTTTAATTACCGGTGATGTTAATAATAAAGGGAACCGTGACTTTTGCTAAGTGCCCTTGACAGTATGAGCTGTGTAAAATCCTTTCACACTGACAAATCTGATTTCCTTCAGCGATGAAATAGCTGGTTCAGCAGATGTTTTTTTCCTGACACCAGCAAGGCCTTGGACTTCGTCTCCCGTAGTATCCTTGTAAATATATCCATTAAATAGTCCGCTTATCCAGGCACTATAACAAGGTGGCTGAACTGTGCGTCTCAAAGACTTAGTAGTACAAAGTCCAGAGGGCAGCAGGCTGCTTGTGGCATCCTATCAAGGCTTGACACTGGAGCAGATGCTTTCTAACTTGTGGATGAGGGGACAGAGTGGTCCTCAGCTCCTTAGCAGGTGATTGCCAATGATGGGAGCAATCAGGTGGGACATCAGGGAGACTATTCATAGGGACCTCAACAGCCCGGGGGCATGGGCTCGACCCTAAGTTCAGCTAAGGAGAGCACGAAGCCCTGCCCGTCCCTGCCCCATGCACCAGTAGAGGCTGGGGAGCAGGGCTGGGGACACCAGTCCCGCTGTCAGTGACAGCCATCAGTGTGTCCTTGTGGCAGGGAGCCAGAGACACCGTTGGCTGTGCTCGCAGGAGTATGGCCAGCACCTTCAGGAAGATTAATCCCTTTATTGAGAACGTGTGGGACTGCGTCTAGGTGGTACGGGTGGGGGAAGATCCCAATAAATGGTAGTCAGACTCAGAAACAGGTTGCCCACAGAGGCTGTGGAGTCTCTGTCCTTCAGGATACTCACAGCTCCATCGGACATTACTCCAAACAACTTACTGTAGTGGCGTTGCTTTGTAAAATGTGTAGTTCATATTCCTTTCAGGACCATGTAAAAAGCAATAGCCTGAAGACACCTCTATCATCAAGGTGGCAAGAGAGAGGAAATGTAAAACAGTTCTCGAAAGCAGACCAGTTAAAATAAAGGCTTATACCTCAATTTACTTGCTTTATAGCCTGAACTGTAGAGCTGAGTGTCTAAAAAGTGAGTTTTCAATCCTTAATTACGAATTTCTGGAAAAAAAAAAAAGAGTTAAGTGTGTGTGTTCCCAGATATGCTCTTCAGGCTTCTGTATTTGGGATATAGGAATGTAAAATGAATCGTATGGTAATACTGTAGCAGGAGAGTCAGCCATAACATTTTTATATGATCAGAGAATGATTGTGTGTGGAGTTGTTAATGGAACAATACATTTTAAGGAAAAAAGGCATGTTTTGAGAACATGTAATTCGTATTAAGGAGATAGGTGTAATGATGATTTAGAAGGATAGCCTCCTGTGGAGGAACATGAAACTAAAAACTTACATTTATTCATGAATTTTGGGCTTGTTTTTTTTCTCTTCCTAAACAGACTTTGCTGGAATATGCGGAAAAGTGGAAAACGTCGGAAGACCCTATGCCCCTGTTAGAGGTGTATACGGTGGCGATCCGAAGTTATGTTAAAGCACGACCTTATCTTACCTCTGAGTGTGAAAATGTAGCCTTTGTGCTTGAACGTTTAGCACTGTGAGTATGTTTTCCAGTTACTAAAACCGGGATTAACTTTTTAGTGTCTAAATGCTTTCCCAATCCAGTTCACAATCTATAGAAATTGAAGTGGATTGGGAAGCACCTTCCTGTCTCTCAGTGAATGCTGTATGTGGGAGAGAATATCTTTGGTTGTTGGAGATGGGGCGTTGTGTGAAGGACTCCTGACCTGGAACAAGCCGACATCCCTGGCTTGAAACACTCTGGTGCTGTTGATCTGCTTGCAATCTGAAAGTGCATCAGTAACAGAAGTGCTCAGAAAGTGCATCAGAAGTGCTCTGTAACAGGCTGTTACAGAGCTTGACTTCAGTGAAAATCCAAATTATTTTTTATAATCAATGTCTTTTAGAAAGTTTGCTTTAGTAGTTCCTGCAAGAGTGTCCGTGACCCTCTTCATACGTTCAAATAAAACAAACTGTTTTGGGACTTTGGCATTTCTAACAAGTAACTAATTGGATACTAGAATAAAAATTGTTGATTATGCATCTTAAAAGCCAAAATTGCCTCAAATAATATTCCCGTTTGACTTCCAGAAGCTGTATTGAACTTCTACTGTGTCTGCCTCTTGATTTACCTGACAATAAGTGGGAAGAATTCCAGGCTTTTGTTCAGGTGAGTTTGCTTCATGAAATGAAGACGTAATAGCTTTTAAAAATGGTTTGGAAACCTGGGGATATTAAAGATGTAAGTATGTATATATCTGAAGACTTGTTTCCTGCTGGCTGATAAAGATCAAGCCCTTCAGCTGGAAATCCTACGTACTCTGCAATAATTGCTGTCAGTCATAGCGTTTGTCTGTCATAGTTCATGTAGCACCTGTGGGCAAAAAAAAAAATATTATCAAATACTTGAAAGCTCATATTTTAAAAGATATTTGTCTATTAACACTGTTAGAAGTGAAATGATATCATGTAAGTCATTCTTATGCTATTTATGGTTGTACATTTGAGACCTACTGTGAATGAAAGATCCAGTGATACTGCTGGATTGTTAGATCTCCCACAGGGCACTCGCAGGTTAAGGATTAGAGCTCTGCTATAAAGGAGGGTGTTGAAACAAGTTCTGCTGCTCAGGGTTTATCAGAAATATGTAGTGGGAGGTCCTGCCTACAGTCAAAAAAAAAAAAAAAAAAAAAGTAGGGGTTAGGGAGAAGGAAGGAAAAACAGTGAAAAAGACCAGATACGGTTCCCTCAGAATTCTCAGCCTAAATAATAGGAAGGTGCAATCTGAAGAGGTGTGTTTGGTGCCAGGACATTCCACAGCCCTTAGAGCAGGTGGAAAAGTAAAAGAAAAGTCAAGAGATAGGGATAAGCCTCTTCTTTTTATTTTTTTCTTTTTTTTTTTTTTGTAAAGTATCAGTGTTAGTTGTGCATTGCTACTTAAGCCACGAATTTTTGCAGGTATTTAGTTTGTTCCCAAACATACGTCTGCTTCCAAAATCAATCCTAATATCTTATGCAGTAGAAACGATTTTAATTGATTTTAAGACTTGAGCCTGCCTTCATCATATTTGCATAGAACCATGTGGTGAGGTTTTACAGCTTAAATTTTTCACCTTTACAAAAATATTTATTTCAGTGTCTCCAGTGCATAAAAGTGGAGCTGCTGAAGAGTCTGAAAAAAATAAGAGTTTAGGCAGCTGGTGCCAGACCAGTGTGTGGTCCAGAGAATTTGCTCATCCATTTTTAAAAGGGAGACCTATTTCAAAATTTAGTTTCAGAAATTTAAGAAGTAGCTCTGTTAATGAATCCGAAGGTGACTTTGGGGCACTCAGTCATTTCGGTTTCTCAGCTTTAGGCTACAGAGACAGAAATAAAACCTATAAAGGCTAAATATTAAGATTATTTTGTTATACATTTAACTTTATCTGGTAAGAGGTTTTTTTAACATAAGGTATAAATGTGTATAAAAACACATATTCTTAATTTTATTTTTTCTTTACAAATCTTTGTTTTGTAAAATATATTTTTCAGGTGGCTCATAAAAACTTGATGGAAAATGGCAGCCGGGAACTGCAGATTTTAACTACACTTACACAAGAGAAGGGAGTGTGGAAGAACCCAGTGTTGTGTGGTATTCTTTCCCAGGAACAGTTGGATCCAGATAAAGGTAAAATTTAAAATGATGATTGGAATAAAATATGCCTCATTTTTATAATACATTGAAATATTATTATGATACATGGAAATATTTTATTGAATATATTTTTTGTGATAATTTATAGGCTACATAAATAAACATACTTGTAGCATTGTCTGAATTCCTAAGACATTATGTTCCTAGGAATATCCAAATAATTTAATGTTGGTATTTTGCATAAAACATAATCATAGCTGGAGATCTCTTACCTTTTTCTTTATAAGCCGTGTGAAGGGAGATTACATACAGACTGTTTTACAATAGGGTACGTTCAGTACTGATACACAAAAATTACTTGACATAAAATGAAAAATAAGTTGGGTTTTGTGGGGTTTTTTTGTAATGAGAATGGCATTTACTCAGTTATGAAACCCAAAGAGAGCGGTTCATTTAGACCAGAGCCCTGAGTGGCTAACAGCAGTTGCATAGGGAAGAGTATATGATAAGCAGAGGCGTACAATGATATTTTCCTGATGTATTATTTCCAGTGCTAATGATTTGTAATTTGGAAGCGGTATCCTTGGGTTCATTCTTTGCCTAATTGCTTTTAGAATCTGGATGAAGTGTCACATGTAAGCACCTGTGGTAGCATTACACAGTTACATCAAGTAAAGTAGTTCCTCTTACTGTCTGCCTCCTTTTAGCCTGATGCCTGCTTATTTCATGTGATATTCTCTATTTATTAAAAAGTAAACTATTCTTGTGTCTTTTAATGAAGGCATCTTTTCAGTACGATATAATTGGTAAAGTGCCGTCGTATCCCATCTTCTCTCTTCTGTAGTGGCTTTATTCCCTACTATCTTCTAGCTTTACTGTCCCATTCCTCATGTCGGGGACTGAAGGTTTATTCAGCAGTCAACATGTGGATGGACTGATTTTCCACTTCATTCTGCATTCCTTTTGTAATATTTCCTAACATTAGACTTGCTTCTTGACTGAACATTGAACTGATGTTTTCTTAAAACTTTCTGGTTTATTCCCAGTTTCTTTCTTCAGGAGTAGTACCTATTTCAGCGTTAGGATTTTCCCCTGACACGCAGCCTGTTTTTCTGTATGTACAGTTAGGATTGCAACTTTTCCCTGTAAAAATCACTTTGAGGTTTTTAATCAACATTTTAATTTTGCCTGTTGTGCCATGTCACAGAGTGCAGTCCTCTTCAGTCTTCTACAGTTGCCATGTTTTTACTACCTTGCTTTTATCAGCATGTTTTGTCACCTTGTTCCCTACACCCCTTTTCCAAATATTTATAAGAATGCTGGGCACCAGAGGTCATGGTACAAATCCTCAGGCTACCCACAGAGAGTTTGTTTTCTTTTTTCTTTTAACTGATAATTTGGATATTCTTTTTACTGCCAGGATAGGTGGGTATCTTTAAGGGTTTTGAGGGACTTCTTTTAATGCCTTTAGAAAATAAATGAGATCTCCCTTATTCATATTACCATAACTCCTTCAGATAAGTCCAGTAAATGTATAATGTGATTTTATTTTATTTTTTACATCGTGCTTATTTTTCCACAAGATTTGCATTTTGCTACCTCTTTTAATAATTTATTATGCTTAAATTACAAATTTTGGGTTGGTGTGCAGTTCTCAGAGTCCCCCAGAGTACTATTTTACTAGCTTCATATCAGCAACCTTCTAGTCCTTTTAACAGCCAGGTACTTCTAAGAGAGAGGTTTAATTAATGTTTTACTTGCCTTATATTTGAGGTTTTGTAAGAACTCCCTCATTAATCTGGTTTTGATGACTATTCATTTTATCAGTGTTTTCCTGCAAAGTTTTTTAAGGACATTTCAGGATTCCTTTTACTCCTGAGCTATTTGCTCAGGGATGCTCTGCCTTGGACTGCATTCTGTTACAGTTTTGACTTCTGTTGCAGATATTACTTGTCTTGATGGTAGAAAATGCTGTTTAACTACGTAGCACAAGATTACATGTCATGATAAAACGTCATCAAAAGTAAGAGCTTCCCCCTTTTCCAAAGCAGGGAAGGCGAACACCGGTGTGGGTGATGTTCAGGAGGATTAGAATTCGAACGCCGCCCATCAGCTTCTTGCTCTGAGTTCTGTTCACTGGCAAATGGGTCACAAAGCCATTAATATCAAAGTGCTTGGTACTTTGGTGTTTGCCTGACTTTTTTGTATTCAAAAGCCACATTTGCCTCTCCATCCAGGTAACTACGGCAATGTGCAAATTGTTTCTGACATCTGTACCTGTAATTTTTGTGGTTTTGAGACTCAGTGATCCTGGATATAACTTTAACTCACTTTCAAGGAATTAGCTTCCTTGTTAATGTCACTGGGACCAGTGCTGACCCCAAGCTGTAGTTACCCAGGGCACTCGTGTGGAAGACCAGGAGATGCTGGGACACTGAAGAATTTTCTTGTTCTCAAAAAAATTATTAAATCTTGCAGTTTTACTTTTCTAAGAGAGGGCCACATGAAGGAACATTATCTTTTTGAGTGAAGATGAGCAATCTTTTGAACAAAAGAGGAGTTGTCAGTGGTTTCAAGGTATTTTGTTGTTGTAACCTCATCTTGTTCAGCGTCGGGGTCCAGATTGGTTGTTTAGGTGATGTTTCCAGCCTGGAGATTATCAGTCAGCCTTTCATCATTTTGAGTTTTATACCATGTTCTCAGCCTTTTGCCCAACATGAACCATCTGGTTGGAGGTGGGGTGCCATCCTGTGGATATGTTTGGAGGGTTTTTGCTCCCCCTTTTATCGGTGGCAAGATTGTCATACTGCATACTCATATTTTTGTTACTCAGTTGATGAACTGTTTTGTAGTTACTGTCATCCTCTGTACTACTGCATTGTTTTGTGTCATCATCTTGCTACTTTGAAGGATATTTTAGTAATACCAAAGCTCCTTTGCTGGGAGAGCTGGCCTTCTTGTCTGTAATCCAGCACTCCCACTGGCTACCACTTACCCTCTTTCAGTGGACATCTGTCTCTCAGCAGTTTTCACCCTTGAGTCCAATATAACAGACTTTGGAATATCTGTAAACTTTGCTTACGATTTCTGGTTCCATTCTTAATGTTGCCTTTACCGTTTGCTGTTTCAGAAGTTCCCAAGTATTTAAGTAGTCGACTTGTTACACCGGGATGTTGTCATTGGCGGATTTGATCAATTTGGTCTTTGAGTAATCGTTAATGTAAACATTTATCTTTTGGAGATGAAACTACTATTTGAGACTGGAGGTGTTTTTCCTACTGTCATCCTCTTAAGCTTTTGTTGCCTGTATTTTTCTCAGTTGTTTCTTCACGTTTGTTTTATTTTATTTCAGTCTTGATAGTCTCAATTATGACCTGTTCAGAATAATTATAACTTATTCCGAATCCTTGACATAACGGGATATCTGCTGAATTTTAGGTCAGTGATTATCTCTTCTTGAAAACCTCTTTTGTTGGCTCATGAAGGAGTTTGCTTCTTTGCATCTCCTGTAGGAAGCATAACTAGGTGTCTGTTCATCTCAGAGCCAGATCCTTTTGAATTCCTCTATTTTCAAATTGTACAAACTCAGGACATGGTGTGAGAGACAAGTTCATTTTCTCTGACCACACAGCACAGCTGATTTGTTCTGATCAGAGTCAACCAAATGCAGGTTTGTCTGAACCGGACTGTTCTCTTGCTCTCCTAGTTTTGGGAATGGATTGTTGCATGGCTTCCACCCAGATATGAGCAGGAAGGACTCATTTCCTGAGATGTCAGGGAAGCTGTTCTCTGAATGCCATATCATTAAGTAATTGCCTTACCCCTGACTTGCCTTGGGCACAGCTCAGTTTTCTGATGAGTTTATGTCTGTGTGGATTCATGCATGAAGGAGCTGAAAAAAAGCAGAGGATGAATACCCAGTTGTTTGAAGCGCTGACGGGAACAGCATGGCCTGTCACTGATTTCTTTGATGCTGATGGGTGTTACAGCCTTACTACAAGACGTTCATACAGTATTATGATATAAATAGTAAAATCTGTCTTGAACTGTACTGCAGGAACTACATACGTACAGTAGATACAGATTTGTGTGTATGCAAATATAAAATCTTTTCACACTGGAAATATTTTCCGGCCACTTCAACTGTCACCTGCTTGGGTGACAAATGTTGGCATTGCCCTGGATTTTTAGCCCAGGTCTAACCATGAACGTTGGGAAACCTAGCTTAGGTTACCAGATTCTGTGCAATAGATGTCACCAAAGAAAATAGCATCTCCTCTTGGGAGCTGTTGTCATGTTGATATCCCACCCCGGTTGTTTCTGAAGAAAATTTATCTCTCTTCCCCCTGCAAGTGGAACATCAGCATTGTTGTTTGGGGCTGTGCTTGTTCCCACAACATTAGCCTGTTTTGTATGGAGGACTAGCCGGGAAGTAGGAATTTGGATTCATAATGAGCTGAGGAATATGGCTTTTTTCTTATTCTCAATTGGTGACTCCAAAGAGAATTTATTTGCAGAAACTGAATTGTCAGCAGGGTCATTGGATGTCATTTGTTGGCCCCTTAAATGGACATCTGGAATGGATAGCACTACTCATGGCTGCCATCTGAGGGATTTCCTATGAGAAATTCCTTTTGAGTTTCCTCAATCTGTTTGGTATTGTTTTCTGTCCCTTGCCCATGTCTTTACCCAAAAGGACCCATAAGAATCAGCGACTGGGTCTGCAACTTCTTGATTCAAATTCTGGTTCCTCAACAGTAGTATCTCTTAAAAGTGTGCTCAAGATCTGTAAACTACTTTGTCCATGTGAATTTTCTTCTTTTTCCACCTAAACCGGTCTCTTATGTCTTTAAAGAATGCCTTATCAAATTTTGAGTTTTGTCCATGTAGCATCACGGACATTTTAGACTCAAGAGCTCACCCAAAGTTACATGATCCAGTTGGGCCATGAGGATAGCAAAGTACCGATCTTCTCAAATGTCATTTCAGAGATCCCTTATGAGCACGTTGGTAACATTCTTTGGTGTGGAGCACGGCTCTACCAGTATCCGTCATCCTCAAATAGTGGGGTCAGTCTGTCTCAGTACCAAAACAGAAGGAAATGTGGAAAGATATACTAGATGTGAAAATAAAATACCTTATCTGCATCATTAAATTCATGGTGACAGAGTTAGCTGTGATCGCGGACTAGTCTGATAGTAAACGGTTCGTCTGCTTTAGGACTCGAGCTGTTTCCATATTGCTGTCAGGTACTGCATTCGATTTGCATGTAGACTGGACCTGCTGCTACACCAGGTTTCAGCTGCGTGGCTACTTTTTTTCTTGAGATTGGGGTGAATAAGATTATAAGATATAATATATAAGATTGGCTTGATAGGGTGAACAAGAAGCACTTGTATTTGGAGAGAGGAATTGTGCTTTTTTCTCTGCTTCATTGATTGGGTAGGAAAGGAAACCTTACTTAAGTTTTAATTCTTCACATGCTAGTGGGTCTTTTGTCTTTTGGGCCTCCTCCAGAACTACTAGACAGCTTAATGTAAGATCAGTACTGATTTTAATCTTGATTTATATTCATGACAACTGACATTTCTTGAAGCTTTGTGGCTTATCTGATTGGCCTTATTGCTTGGTGTACCAAAGTACTCTACTATTGCACTTCCATCTTCAGTTTCTGTCAGCATGGCTTGTGCTCTTCAGCATGAACCTGGCTTTCCATCCTCAAGGTTGTCATTTTCTTGCAGTGATGGTGAAAACCTTCAAAGCTGTCACTAGTGTCTCCTCAGCTGGCAGTGAGGGTGAGTGGAGGAACTGTCTAGAGGAGGAGGATCTGAGATAACCCTACAAAAAAGCCAGGCTGTTGCATCCTTTTTTTTTCTCTGGTTCAGATTATCCTTAGAAATTTAGACCTTGATGTCAAAAATTAAGTTCTTGACTTTTTCATAAGTTCAAATGTAGTAGGCAGGCTTCTGAAGTGTGTCCTGGTGAAAAGAGGTTCAAGAGTTCGAGTCACTATTCAAAAATTATCAAGGTGGATAACAGGCAGGTTAGAATTTAAACAGCCAGCATGGAACTATTTTCAGTAGTCACAGCATCCGCTGTCAAATGATACCAGCAGCCTCACTTGAAAAAAAAAAAACAACAACAAAAAAGTGTTTGCATCCTGGGTATATTCAAAGCAGCCACCTGGAACTTCTTTTACCCTTTCACCAGACACTATGCTATTGTAGAAACATCCAGGATTGGTGCTGCATTCAGCAGAATTGTGCTGAGATGTTGTTTGCATGAAGGATTCTGAGACCCAGCTCCAGGTAAATATGAAAGTATCGAGTACAGTTCAGAGTCACCCACAGTGTGAAGGCACATGTGGACTAACACTTGAAGATGACTGAAGAGGTTACTGACTAGTAACTGAAGTTCTTTGAGATGGATAGTCCACATGTACATTCACCTCCTGCCTTCCTCCTTGGCCAGAGCAAACTTGAGAAGAAATAAGGGTCTGTGGTAGCTTAATCTATACCTACCCAAGAATTGGCAAAGGGAAGAGTTAGTAGGATTATGAGTGCTTTGTGTAAGGCAAAAATTCTTTGCGTGGTGCTCTACGAGTCCTCCAGTCAGCCCAAACATGACATACATGTGGACTGTCCACCATAGAGAACTTACTACTACAGAGCTGTACTCATGGCTTATTCATGCTCTTGTGTGCTACTAATCTATGGATTATCTTTTCTCTTTTTTTTTTTTTTTTTAAATTCATGTATGGTATAAGCATTACCTACAGTAAAAGTTTGTAGTAGTTCTTGTGGAGCTGATGTGGAATCCTTTGGTGGTATGACCTGAGGCCCCAGCTATGGGATTCAAGGGAATAATGGGGAAACTGTGTCTAAAAGCTTAGACTCTGTTATCTTCCAATTGATTTCCCAGGGTTAGATCATAGTACCATCTGTCATCTGCTTGTCTTTTTTTTTCTCTCATGTTAGTTCTGTAAATTTTATATGAATTCTGTGCATGCTTTGCACAAACGTAAGTTTGTGAATTTTGATGAAGCATTGCACAAAAATGACTTTTAATACTTCTTCCAAAAATCATGCTACTGACTACCTGTATCGTTTCTCATTAAGTACTTCAGGTTTTGTGCTCATAGAGGTTTAAAAAACCCCAAAATCTTACTCTTAAGACTCTTCTCCACCCTAGACTTGCTCTTGCAACCTTGGCACCGTTTTTTTGTCTTAAAATGTCACGCATAGTTCAGTTACGAAATACGTATAATTAAAAATTGTGTTTTGAATGAGCTTTCAAATGTTAACTGTACTGATTAGAATCACTTGGATTAGAATGAAGGCTTAAGAGCTAGTATGTAGCTTTAACCCCGAGGTATTCCTATATTTTGTTGAGAAGATAACAGAAAATGTTCCGATGTTTATGCAAGGTAGGCTGGCTGAAGCAGTAAACACTGAAGGGAGGGGATTACTGAGAACTAGCAGATAGAAAACAGTCTCTAAGTTATTAAATGCAGTAATTATAATAATAAATCGGAGTGAAACGTCTTGGGTTACCAATATAGCTTAAAGTCTAAGGTCTTCCTGTATCTTGTTGCAGAAATAAGGTAAAATGTTCCGAGCTGGGAGTAAGCACTGTGGGTGAAGGGATTACTGGTACCTGGTAGGAGGAAGAGCAAGGCTAAAACTCTTGAATGTAATCAATCACCGGGTCGTTTGTGGGTTGACAAGAGTATGAACGTTTTTTATAAGGCAATAGTAATGACATTAAAGGAACATTTATTCTGCTGCTTAAAAGGCCCTCTACTAAACACAAGAAATGTTTCCCATCTACTGATTGTCTGTTAGTGTTCTCTAGTTTTCCTTTGTTCCTACACGAAAAAAAATCAGGATGTATCTTCATCGACATGGAAAGAGGAAGAAAGAACTCCTATTTAACTGAATATTCTGACACATCAGTGAGCTGTGGCTGATCATTTGTATTAGCGCACAAGGATCCTGAACAAATAACTAACAATTTGGGTGAAATGGTAATTCAGCCATAAATTGGAAAATGCGTGAAAGATAATGATGGGGTCTAACAGGCATGATTTCTGCAAAAGGCAGTATTTTCTGCCCTAAAATTCTGTGCGCTAAAATGATAAAAAAGAAAACAGTTGACCTAATTTCCATTGCAAGATGGGCTTTTAGTAATATCCTGTATAAGTAGCTAAAAGAAGGAGAAATCATGAGATAAAATGAAAGACGTGAATCAAAAAACTAACTAGGGCGGGAGGAAGCAAAGAATAAAATGAAATGATCTTTTTTCTTTCGGTAAACCTCGTGTTCCATATACTAATACTTCAAATACTAGAGAGGTAATTAATTTTGTGGATGCTGAGATTACTTAATTATTTTATCAAGACTGAACAGGACTTTGACAGTCGAGAAAATATAAATTAGGTGAATGGGCAACGTGATTCAAGTGAAATTGAAGGCGAGTGAGTAAATTAAGAGGACTCTAATGAATGTTTCTACCAAGATGTGTCAGAAAGTGAGCACCACAAATGCCCAGAAGGTTTCAGGAAGGGATGATGAAACTACTCAAAGACTGGAAAAAAAATCTCAATTAGACAAGATCAAGATTTTACCCTAACACTTTAAGAATGTCGTGAATCTGCTGTTTTTCATGAAAGGAAGGAAACAAAAAACAGTAGAAAATTGCATTGTTTTTAAAAGATGGGAGAATGTGTCATGAAATTGGGATGTGGATAATTGAAAACCTGAAAGATTTCTCCTGCGGTGTGTAACTCACTTGTGGAAACTGTTGTCACAGGGAGGGGTTGATGTCAAAAGGATTAAACAAAATCCATTGTCTCCGTGTCTGTCTAGTTTTAATAACTCACTTTAAATATTTTGGAGGTATTACTAAACCTCGTTGCTTCAAAGCTGAAGCAGTTTTGATCTTGAAGATCTAGACGAGACCCAAGAGGGTAGATGTAAGAGTAGGATACATTACCCTGCGCTCCCATTTTTTGTAGGATTCTTATGCCTTCCACGGAAGGACCTGGAGTTGGGTTGTTAGCGCAGGCAGGAGAGCTTTAACTCTGGTAGCAGCACATCTGCAAAATACAGCTGAATAAAATACAACCATTCCTGTGTCTTTGAGTTTTAAACTGCACACAGTCAAATGTATACAAGATATGCCTCTTCTGGGGGGAAACTTATTTGGTTGAAAAACCTTTAAAGGAGTTTGACTGCATTGTATGGATATGCAATATGAAGTGTTTAACACCAATAGAAAGGACTCCAGATACTTCCACACTTGTCACGTTTATCCTTTCAGAGCAAGGTCTTTGAAAGGCAATTGCCAGCGGAGACGAAGGATGTGAGAGCACTGGCTTTGTATTATTTGTCTTTCTGTAGAACTATAATCAAACGGTATCTAAATACTTTAATATTTATATGCATTCTAAATCTGTTTTGCGTGCAGCTACTTTGCCAAGAAATTGGGATGAATTAAAACCTGCAAATAGATAAATAAACAAGTACAGTTCTCAGAGGTGCTTTTTCTCGTCTCTGCCTCATACCTTTTGTGCCTTCTTTGATTTGTATAAATTTTAGGGGTTAACTGTGAATGAGTAAATGCCATCTGTTAACTCTGCTAACCTGCTGTGAAACCTGTATGTAATATTTTGGCTTGTTTTTCTTTGAAGTGAATGAATTTTTAGTGTTTGAAGGCCCCGTCCTGCTGGATATGCGTATTAAGCACCTAATGAAAACAAAGCAATTAACGCAAGCTACTGCCCTGGCAAAACTGTGCTCTGACCATCCAGAAATCAGTGCAAAAGGCAATTTCAAGCAAACCTACCTGGTCTGTCTTTGTTCGGGATCGCCAAATGAAAAGCTAATGGAAGAAGTAAGTAAAAAATGAAGAACTTTTTTTAGACTTACTTTTTTAATGAGATTTTTCTTTTAAAAGAGGATCTAAAATATTTTTTGTAGTTCATTTTTTCTTTTCCTTTAAGTTACTTTTAAACTGGCTAGTAATGACTCGATTAAAACACTCGTGGAAGTGTGATAAGTGTGATATTAGGTCACCAATACGCATTTTCTGGCTCTGCCACAACTTCGTGTTCAATTTTACTTGAAGTATTCTAAAATTCTGCCTCAGATCTTGTTATTAAGGGGAAGATAATGGTTTTCTCACTCACACTATTTTAACTATAGCTTTTTCTGTAGTACCTAGTACTTAGAATAGGGGCCTTTAGATGCTACTTTCAGTTCAGAGAATAAGTGTAACCTTTTTTGACCCAAATGTCCAGGGGGAAATTGAAGGTGAAATCAGATATTTGATCTGGTTTGAAATATAAAATCCTTCTTATTTAAATGCAAATGTCAAAGAAGAGGTGATGGCTTTGCTCACCTGCATTCTTTCAGGTGACATCTCCCATTTCTCACCCCACACCAAAGTTTTATCTGAGCTTTTTTCCTTCTTAAAGGAAAACTAACTGCAGTTGTCAGTTGTCTTGACTGTCTACATCTGTCTGCTGTCTTTTTCTCTCTATTATGTTAATAATAAATACTAAGTATGTTGAAATTGATCTTAAAGGGACGACAACTATGCAGTGACTAGAGTTGGAGAAGTTTCCTTCTCTAGATATAGACAAAAGATGATGGCTTCTCGCTGGGCATGTTCTTCCAATGGGGTAGCCTTGTTTCGTAGGATGCCATACAGCATGAATGCATGAACAGCTAACTTCAAATTGGGTTAACACTGGAAACCTGATTCAGATGTTTCAAATCTTGGATTGCTCGGGGTTGCTCAGCTTTGCAGCTTCAGTTGCAGCACCGTTTGTGGTATTCTGGAAAAGTTGATGTGTTACCAAGAGAAGGCAGATACACTATTAACATGTCCTGATGGATTTCTGAACTGAGAAGGATAGACTTTTCATAGTCTGAGAACAGGAAGAAAATGTACTGTAAAGAAGTACATCTCGCTCTTCAGTGGCATGGAAATTTTGATATCCATTCGGAATAGGCAGAAAAGTAGCATCTGAGCTCATTTTCGGCTTGGATTAGTCTAATAGTTTGCTTCAATAATGTGAAGAATTCAAATCTGCAGTATGTGAAATGCTACTTACAGATTTAATGGCTGGACCTGTACAGACCTTTGCTGGAAGCTGGGTCCCTTAGGAACTCTGAGAGGCTGGAAAAAACATTTTAGAAAAAAACCTCCCTTTATTCTAGGTTGCTTCCCATATTCTTCCCTAAGCTTTTAACTGATGATCCCTGTCTGAGATGTGGCACTGAGCAAAGCAGACCTTCAGTCTAAATTGGTATTACAGTTACATTAATCCATGTTCTCTGACGTCTTGAGAAATGAAGGGGGTTTTTTAGAAGATGACTGAGGTTATTAAACCTCAAATGTTGTTCAATGAAGGGTTATATATTTACATAGTGTCAGTTTAGAGGCAAAAATGAGTTGCTGTACTCTTCAAAACTGTAGTTTGATTGCTGGACCAATAGCTGGATTGGTCCTCCTTATCGCTGGGCGTTTGGGTGGGCGCATCTGTTTCTTGCTTTGGGTGGCCTTGTCCTTTCTCAAGAGAGATTTCCAACAGTGCCATTGCAATGGTCAAGTTATTCTTCAGCTGCCAGCGTCAAAGAATAAATACCAGCATGTCTTGTCAGATGCACTAATTAATCTAATCAAATCAGTCTGCTGGGAATTAAATTAGGCAGTAGTTGTTTTAACAAGTGCACTGATTCAGTGGTACTACTGGGTGACTCTGGTTTCTCCTTTGTTTTCCTACAAAACTAAGTGCTTCCATCATAGCTTGAACAAAGAAGATACGTTGCAGAGACTGTAGTGTTGTTGTAGAAGAACACTCAGTTGACCTCCTTCTTACTGTACAGCTTCCCTTTTCATCTTTGATTTTTTTAAAAATACATACGTACTTATGTATGTAATAAGTACTTATGAGTAATTATAGGAATAATTACTCATGTACGTTAGAATTTTTTTGTGACTGGGACAGTAGATACAAATAAGGTATGTCTGAGAAACAACTTTATATTCACTTTAATAACACAGTTTTTCTGGTGACATAATCAGTTTTGACGCTATCTAGAAATGCACTGATTTGCTTTCAAGCTTATCTCTTTCTGAGTTAAATATTCACTAAGTTCTAAATTACTGTCTTTTTGCAAAGGATGTATGACCATCTGTCTGAAATTGAAACCACTTTCTTAGTCTTGGTCTTGTTTTCTTTCTTCCCTTCTAGATTGCAGAAGTAGATTGCAAAGATGCTCTAGAAATGATTTGTAACCTAGAATCGGATGGAGATGAAAAAAGTGCTCTAATTTTATGTGCAGCATTTTTATCTCGCCAACTGCAGCAAGGAGAGATGTACTGTGCCTGGTGAGTTCAAATATTGTTTTCTGTCTAGTGGAACAAAAATTAGTTTGGGGAAGATGGAGCTGATACATGAGCCATAAGTTAACTTTCTTTAGCTGATAAAAATCTATGAGCTAAACGGGAAGGAAATAAGGCTCTTGGAAAGCTAAAAAAAGAAAAGGGGGAAAAAAACCAGTATTTGACAAGATTATCTTCCGTTATGGGAATTTGAAGGCTGGATGTATGTATTAATCAGTAGCTGGTTAATAATTTTTCTTGACCATAATCTTACGCTGTAGAAATAAGGAAATTAATATCTGCAGGCAGCTAGTCAGCATTATGGCAACATTTAATGCATGAATATTGTACCCATCTGTCCTTTTTTTCATAACACAGTGTTTCTTTCTCTAACAGACTTCTAGAAAAGAAGGAGCTCTTTACTATTATAACCAAAATAATAAGCTCGATGAAGATACTTATTGTTTAGGGTTTGCTTTCGTTAATGTGGGAACAAATAACTGATCCTTCTTAGCAGATATTTGAGCTGTTTGGGTCTGAATTTCCAACTGCTCACAGTTTGGTTGTACTTCCAAACCTGTACAACTCCTGAAGAATTTGCTTTGTTTGTGCACTTCCTTTTTATGTGCAGCAGCAGGAGAACATCTGCTAATGCAGGATCTTGCTTTAACAGGTTCTGCTAAAGTTTTGGGGGTTACACCATTCCACAAGGTACTAAATATAAATACTCTTGGCTATTTGGAGGAATGAACTAGTGAGTTAATGTAGATACAGTGATACTGTTTGCTTAGGGGGCTAATTTCTCACTAAATCACAGTTAGATTCAGCTATTAAAGGAGAAGAGCTCAAGAGAAATGGATCTACCCCAGAGAAAAGCCACCCTCCTGTAGCTGTTAATAATTACTAAGGATTCAGAAGTGTAAAATGCTGGTCTGTGAAGTGTAAACTACTTTGCCAAACTTTTTTCAAGGCCGCATCATGAGTATGTAAACTATGTAGCATAAATTGTGGTAATACTGGGTTTATTCTGATCTGTCCTTCTGGAATTGAGTCATTGTGATAATTTTGAAAATTACGTACAAATAGTGTGGGTATATTAATAAAACCTTCTCTCGGTAAGATAAGGTGTGAATAAATTCAGATATTATTTTTTTTCCTTTCCCAAAGATGAAATAGAAACTGTTCTGAATCTTGCATTTCTTGTGATCAGATCAGTGGTTGCATTGCTGGCCCTGAAATATTGTTCTCTTGTTCTAGGGAACTGACTCTTTTCTGGAGTAAACTGCAGCAAAGGGTAGAGCCTTCTATTCAAGTGTATCTAGAGAGATGTCGTCAACTTTCTGTGTTAACTAAGACTGTTTATCACATTTTCTTCCTGATTAAAGTAATAAATTCAGAGGTAAGGATACTCCTGAAAGAATATTTTCAGCACTTTTAATGGAACTGTAATCAGGAAAACTTATAAAAGCTGCTTAGACATCCCGACTCTTTACATAGGATCAACTTTGGAGCAATCCTCATTGGTTTTAGCAAAGGCCATAGCAACGTCCTTCTGCAGGAAGGACATTGCTATATCAACTATAAGTTGATTCATTTTGAATTTTTAAAACTACTTTGTTGCTTTGGAAAAAAAAAATATTGGCAGATAAAAAGAAGAGCTGGATGCCACAACTCAGATGAAGGAAAAACTAAAGGTGAGGTTAGAGCTACTGTTGTCCATGTCCTCTAAATGAGGTATTTTCTGTTAGGTTCTAACATTCCTCTTCATTATTTTCCATATTTCAAATAATACAGAAAATGGAGAGGAAATGAAAGCTATATATTAATATATAAGAAAATTACAGAAAGGTTGTTTTTTTTTAAAAAAAAAAAAAACCCACCCTTTTGAATTGCCACTTAAGAATGCAGTTTATTTTGATAAATGGAATACTGGCCTTTTGTGGACTTAGATCCAATGTTGTATGAAAAATTCTGTTGTTCTATCTCAGCTAACCTTGTCATCTAATTTTCCTAGTTTCCTCTCATTAGTAGTTGCACTGTTTAAGTTTATAGCTGAACAAATGGAGCTCTTCTGAAGGCTTTTAGTTGGGAGATTTATGTAATTCGGTATATTAATTCTAAGAATAAAAATTCCTTTATTTCTTTTGTCGTGTTCTGGTATGGCTAGTTGTGGACTTCAAATCTTAAAGATTATTTTTTTCCAAAGATCTGGACTAAATTGGAGTTAGAAAGGGGGAGGAAAATAACTGTCACAGAGGCTTGTGATATTAGGAGCTCTGTCTGCTCCATTTATACTGATTTTTCTCTAGTGAGCTGTGGGTCATTTCACTGAAGGCAGAAATTGGAGACAGTGTGGGTAGTAGATTTGTGCATTCATAAATTTGCTGGACTTTATTCTCAGCCTCTCTGTGCATCCTTGGCAGCGTAAAGGGGCTGTAAAGTGGACGTAAATATAATTTACGTTGCCTGAGGGTATAAATGAGAAAAGACCACATGACCTTTGGAACGCTTAGATGATGGAACATTTAACTATACTCATTACTTTCAGTTGGAATGAAGCCATGTGTTCGGTTGAGGTCAGTTGACTTTGAAGTGGCATAATCTTTAAAAATAAAAATAAACCTTTATACCTTAAGTGATTTCCAAATTATAGATCTTTTGGAAGATCACAGGCTTCCCCTACTGTAGCACTTTTCACCTTTTCAGTTCTACCCGGTGTTAATTTAGTGCTCCGTAGAAGCTAATCTCAAGTCACTGTGGCAACTGTCAGGCTTTACTTCATGGAAAAAGCTCAATATTGCCCTAATATAAACTGAACACCTCTAACATACAGTCCTAAAGTCCTCAAACTAGAGAGGACATACAATTTATTTGTGTTTCACTTGTATGTAAACTTCCCCCTTTTCTTAGTAGCGTGAAGACAAATTATGCAACTTAAGGAACAGCATCTAAAGAAAAAACACTGTGTTTCTTAAAGTAAAAAGTGTAATTATAAACTCCAGGTGCATTTTTTCTGATACTTGTGGTTGAACAATGGTATCTTTTATTTATAAATATAGAAAGGGTTGTGAGAAGCTTACTAAAATCAGTCTTGCTTTACAGATCGATGGTGCTGGACTTGCCACCTGCATTGAACTGTGTGTGAAAGCATTGCGCTTGGAATCCAGTGAAAATACAGATGTCAAGATATCTATTTGCAAGACTATCTCCTGCCTGCTTCCAGATGATTTGGAGGTGAAACGCGCTTGTCAGCTGAGTGAATTTCTTCTGGAACCCACTGTGGATGCGTATTACGCTGTTGAAATGCTGTATAATCAGCCTGACCAGAAGTATGATGAAGAGAATCTTCCGATACCAAATTCTTTGCGCTGTGAGCTCTTACTTGTACTGAAAACTCAGTGGCCTTTTGATCCAGAATTCTGGGACTGGAAAACTCTCAAGCGTCAGTGTCTGGCACTTATGGGAGAGGAGGCGTCCATCGTGTCATCGATAGACGAACTAAATGACAGTGAAGTTTATGAGAAGGTCGAGGGGGGCCAAGAAGAGACTAAAGAAACTTCCGTGAACGGGCTCGCTGGCACCTTCGATGAAGCTACAAGCCTCCTTAAGGGTATCAGAGATGAAAAGCAGAAAAAGAGAGAAATTAAAAAACTGAGAGAGAGGGGGTTCATATCAGCAAGGTTCAGGAACTGGCAAGCTTATATGCAGTATTGTGTGTTATGTGACAAAGAATTCCTAGGCCATAGAATAGTTAGGCATGCACAAAAACATTATAAAGACGGAATTTACAGTTGCCCTATTTGTGCCCAAAATTTTAATTCGAAAGAAAACTTTGTTCCCCACGTAACTTTGCATGTTAAAAATTCCAGCAAAGAGAGATTGGCTGCTATGAAACCACTGAGGAGACTGGGAAGACCTCCTAAAATAACGACTGCCAACGAGAATCAGAAAACTGACTCTGTATCCAAACAGGAGCAGCGACCCATTAAGAAGAACAGTCTCTATTCAACAGACTTCATTGTGTTTAACGATAACGATGGCTCGGACGATGAAAACGATGACAAAGATAAACCTTACATACCAGAGATAGTGCCAGTTCAGAAGCCACTCCCCGTTAATGAATTCAAATGCCCCGTAACATTTTGTAAAAAAGGCTTTAAATATTTTAAAAATTTAATAGCACACGCAAAGGGGCATAAAGATAATGAAGAAGCTAAACGTTTTCTTGAAATGCAAAGCAAAAAAGTGATTTGCCAGTACTGTAGGCGACACTTTGTAAGTGTTACTCACCTGAATGATCATTTACAAATGCACTGTGGCAGCAAGCCTTATATCTGCATCCAGATGAAATGTAAGGCTGGTTTTAACAGTTACGCCGAGCTGCTGACGCATAGGAAAGAGCATCAAGTCTTCAGAGCAAAGTGTATGTTTCCTAAGTGTGGCAGGGTGTTCTCTGAAGCCTATTTGCTCTATGATCACGAAGCACAACACTATAATACCTACACCTGCAAAGTCACAGGCTGCGGAAAGGTGTACCGCTCTCAGAACGAACTGGAAAAGCACGTTGAGGATCACAACAAGCAGCCTGAAGAAGTGCAACAGCCCGAAAGCCAGACGGATCAGCCTGATCTTAGTCAGCCTTCTCAAGCTACTGAAAATACCGATGGAGTCGCTGTTAAAGAGGAACTGACATCTCCTCCGGCTGACAACCAAAGCAGTTTTACGGAAGGAGAAAGCGTGGTCTGGAATCAAATCAAAGCGGAACCAGTAAGGAATGAAAGTGTAAACGCGTCAGCAAATATGCTGCAGCCGAGCGATTCCTTGCCTGATGCTGGTTTGGAGCTGTCTCCTACGGGTTCAGTGAAGACAGAAGTGGCAGTTCCAGCAAGCAGCGTTAAGATGCCTGCCGTTAACCAAAAGATCCGAGAAAACTTTGTAAAAAGAGGTAAATTGGCTGCTACTGCCAGCAAAGTAGATACCACTAAACCTGGAGCCCAGCAGTTGTGCTCATCGGTTGACTCTTGTCTTCCAGTTTTCCAAGAAAGGAAGGAAGAAGACTGTCTCAGTCAGACTCAGAATGTTCAAAATATTTCCGTGACCTCAGAGACACTAAAACCAGAAGCCCTCGAATCAAAAAGCTTAGAAAGACAAGTGAGCATTGTCAATCCCTTCAGCGTGCAGAATCAGGCAGGCTATCGAAACAGCGTACCCATTTCCAAACTTGAAATTGAAGACAGTATTAAGGCTGCAGCTAATCTATATAACCTGCCTTTAAAAACTTTAGAAAGTATTACATTTATTCCTTCGCAGCCTAACATCAATAGCTCTTTAGTTTCGGCTGTGGCACCAGCAGCCCCAGTTCAGAAATTTAATTGCCAGGTTGAGGGGTGCACTCGAACGTACAACTCGTCGCAGAGCATTGGCAAACACATGAAGGCAGCACACCCTGACCAATACGCCGCTTTTAAACTGCAGCATAAAAACAAGAAGCCACGAAAATCCAGCAATCTGCAAAACGTGCCGACCGATGGGAAGATTGTATATCTTATGCCCTCGCAAGTGGGCAACCCCAGTGGTGCTGCTTTTACTACACAGAACAAACCGAATTTGAACCCCACCTGTTCCAGCCAAGTGCAACATGTCTCCAGTACGCTTTTCCCAACCCACCTAGAAAATCTGGCCAGTCCAGTGTTGCCTATAGTGGAAAGTGTCATAAACCCGAGTTTGTCTACTCGTATTAAAAGTGAGCCTGAGAGTGTTTTGTGTTCACAAATGGAAAATCTGTCTGGTGCAACCTTACCTTCCCAGTTGGACGACCTGGCGAAGACAGTTATGCCTCTCAATATCGACGGCGGTTCAGATCCTTTTCTTCCTTTGCCGGCAGAAAACGGTCCAATGTCTCTCTTTCCTTCATCAGCAGAGAATCCTCCAAATTCAGTCTTCTCACAACTGGAAAACAACACAAATAGCTTTTCGTCGCAACTAGAAGGAAACACTAGTTCTGCTTTCCCAAAAGAGGAAACTGTTGATCAAATATTTCCCTCGCGATTGAGTAGTGAAAATAACTTCAATGAAACTAGTTCTCAACATCCAGCTTCAGAAAAGGTGAAAAAAGATCATGGCAGGGGCCCAAATGGGAAAGAAAGGAAACCAAAACATAACAAGCGAGCAAAGTGGCCAGCAATAATTAGGGATGGCAAATTTATCTGCAGTAGGTGTTTCAGAGTTTTTACTAATCCTAGGTCGCTTGGCGGCCACTTATCTAAGAGGTCTTACTGCAAGCCTCTTGAAGGATCAGAAATTTCTCCGGAAGCTCTGCAGGCTAATGGGCAGTCTTTGCTTGCCAATATGATCCTTTCCTCAAATTCATTAAACTTGCAGCCGCCCCAGGAGCCTGCCTTCAATCCAGAGACGTGTTTTAAAGATCCCTCTTTCCTCCAGTTACTTGCAGCTGAAAATCGTTCCACGGCTTTACTGCAGACTGTGTTTCCGCGGGTCAACGTGACTAACTTTAATACCGGTGGGAACGAGGAAGGAAATCAAATTATAAAGCAAGCCTTGGAAACCGCGGGCATCCCGAGTACCTTTGATAACACAGAAGTACTTCCACACGTAGTCACCACGAACGGCATCACTGGTACGACTCAGATCAACACGGCTGTCGTCCCCAGCGCGGCCGTTGTCCCCAACGCAGCTGCATCCCCTCTACTGCAGCCCGTCTGCAACCCCAGCACCCTGCTAACAGACCAAAACAGGACCCTCAATGCCAAAATCCCTCCCGTAGGCGAATGCAAGAGTTTGCCTGGTTTTGCGACAGAGGACTTGATGCTAAAGACTCTTGAGAACGGCTTATGTCCTAGCTCCTTTTCTAACGCTGTTGCAGCAGCGCAAAACTTTGCAGGGAACAGTTCGCGAGTGTCAGTTATAAGCAGTCCCAAGAATTCGGGATCAAGCAACTTGAATAAAAAGGGAACCAGCGCTTCAAAGAGGAAGAGAAAAGCAACTACGCCCTTGCTGGCGCCCAATACGTCGCAGAAAGTAGAATTGACTAATACAACGGTGGGACTTCTAACCAAAAGCACTGAAGGAAAAGTGCAAATACAGGGAGAAACTTTTCAATCCAACTTGCTGGCAAATTGTGGCTCTCAAGCGGTGGTGGAAAACCTCACGCAGAAACTCAATAACGTCGACAATCAGTTGTTCATGGCCAGTATCAAAGAGAACTTTAAAACAAATCTTGAGGCTCATACGTTACCCCCTTTAACAGTAAAAACTGAAAATGGGGATTCCCAAATGATGGCTGTAAATTCTTGCGTGCAAGCAAATTTGCAGGAACAGATGTCAGAAGACAATGTCATGCAGAACTTTGAGAAAACCCTGGAAATAATTAAAACTGCTATGAATTCACAGGTACTTGAGGTGAAAACTGAAATTCAAGATACCCTTGCTGCTTCAGGACAGAACTCGCAGGTAAATAACGTGCAGGCTTCTTCGGGAAATCCTCCACAGAACGTAAAAGTACCCGCCCCTGCACAGTTTGCCGTGCATGCGGGGAACGTCCCCACTGCAAAGGGCAGCTCTGGTCAGCCTGAGACATCTCCAAAGGACGATACTCAAATGTTGGAAATCTTGGAGCGCTTGCAAAAACTGAAACTAGAAGACGATTTGCCCGTTCAGGTCTCCGAGCCTGTTTCCCAGTGTCCTCCAGCAGATACGCCAGCACCAGCACTTCCCGTGGTAGCAACCGAAAGCAAACCCCTCATCCAGATATCTCCAGAGGCGAGTAACATTCAGTTCAGTGATAAAGTCAACAAACCTTTTGTGTGTCAGGATCCGGGCTGCAGTTACAGCGCTATGACAAAAGACGCGTTATTTAAACATTATGGCAAGATTCATCAATACAGCGCGGAAATGATCCTAGAAATTAAGAAGCATCAACTGAAATACGCTCCCTTCAAATGCGTTGTAGCTACTTGTCCAAAAACATTCACAAGGAACTCCAATCTCCGGGCGCACTGTCAGCTTGTACATCATTTTACAACGGAGGAGATGGTAAAATTAAAAATTAAAAGGCCTTACGGCAGAAGATCTCAAAATGAAACTGTAAACCCAGCCCCGCCACCTGTTGAAGTGAAAACTTTGCAGACACTAATAATAGAAAACCAAACTGCAGCTCCATTGGTCAAAGAAGCTCAGATACAGGAAGTTGTAGAGCCCGTAAAAGTCTTGGAAAAACTTCTGCCAGAAAATAATATTCCTGAAAGACTGGAAAAACCTCCCCAAGTGGTTTCTGTTCCACTGGAGCAGGATAATGCAGAGACTATCGATAGTGCAGAGGCAGAGCCCAAGGTCAGGAGGTACAGGAAGGAAAAAGAGGAGAAAAAACGTCGGAAGCCCGTGACAAAGTCTGTGGAGTTTCCCACTCGGTACAGCCCTTACAGACCCTACCGGTGCGTCCATCAGGGCTGCTTTGCGGCTTTTACGATCCAACAAAACCTAATCCTTCATTACCAAGCTGTGCACAAATCCGACCTCCCTGCCTTCTCTGCCGAAGTGGAGGAGGAGAATGAGGCGGGCAAAGAGGAACGCGACGAGGCGGACACCAAACCCGTCGTCAGGGAGTTCAGGTGCGAGGTGAGCGACTGCTCTCGCATCTTCCAGGAGGTCACCAGCTTGATACAACATTACGTGAAGCTTCACGACATGACCCCAGAGCAAATTGGAAGCATGAGATCGGCACCGGAGGCAGGAAGGTTTCCTTGTGATCAGTCTCAGTGTAAGACTTCGTTTACGGCGTATCTTAATTATGTCGTACACCTGGAGGCAGATCACGGCATTAAGATAAAGCCAAACAAAGTAGAAGACGACGGCGTGTTCAAGTGTGACTGTGAAGGTTGTGACCGTATTTATGCGACCAGGTCTAACCTCTTGAGGCATATTTTTAACAAACATAATGACAAGCATAAAGATCATCTAATAAGACCCAGGAGACTGACGCCAGGTCAGGAAAACATCTCGAGCAAAGCAAATCAAGAGAAACCACTGAAGCCCAAGCAGAGAGGACTAAAAAACAGATCGGGAAAAGAAGGTAACAGGCTGTCGGTGAAAACAAAACGGAAGAAAAACGTGAACTTGGAAAACAAAAACGCAAAAGGAATACAAGTTCAAGAAAATAAGGCTTATTCACTGAAACGCGGCAAGCACGTGTACGCGATAAAGGCTAGAAACGATGCCTTATCGGAATGCACGAGCAGGTTCCTAACTCAGTATCCCTGTATGATAAAGGGATGTTCGTCGGTAGTTACGAGTGAAAGTAACATCATAAGGCATTACAAATGTCATAAGCTGTCCAAAGCCTTTACTTCCCAACACAGAAATCTTCTTATTGTATCTAAAACGCACTCTGTGCCACCAGTAAAGGAAACTCCTTGTGAGCAAGAGGAGACTGATAAAAAAAGTGATGTGAAAGAGCCCGACCCGAGTTTGACAGTGAGCAATAACGATTCAAGCACATCTACCTTACCCCAAAAGGAAACTGAAAAAGGTGAGAAGGATGAAGTGGATGAACTGACGGAACTATTCATTACAAAACTGATTAATGAGGATTGTTCAAGTGCTGAAAATCAAGCAAAAATCGCTTCCAGTGTAAATAGTGACTTGCAGGAGACCAGCTCCTGCCCTTCAGAAAAGCAAAAATCAAACAACTTAAAAAGAGCAAACAAAGAAAAAAACGTATCTCAGAATAAGAGGAGGAGAACCGAAAAAGGGGAGGAGGTGGTGCCCGCTGAGGTGAGCGGCACGCACCGGGAGGAAGAGACTGCTGTCGCCATTCAAACGGCCGAAGAGCAACCCGCGGCTTTCGACTGGAGCTCCTTTAAACCCATGGGTTTTGAAGTCTCGTTCCTCAAGTTCCTGGAAGAGTCCGCAGTGAAGCAGAAGAAGAACACGGAAAGGGACCACCACAGCAGCGGAACCAAAAAAGGGTCCCATTCGAACTCAAGGAAATCCAACGAGAAGGCCTCCGTAGTGAGTCACGGCGTGACTTGGTCAGGTTCTGAAATGGAGACCCTGGTACCCTTTGCCAACCCGTCACGGCTTCCCTGCGGTGAGAACGTGAAGATAGTTCTAGACAAGACTCTGAAAGACTGCGCCGAGCGCGTGTTGAAGCAGCTGCAGGAAATGAAACCTGTCGTCAGTTTGAGAAGGCTGGAAGGGCGTTGGGAGGATAATCCCGAGGTTACAGCTGCAAAAGTCACTGTCGTGGGGCCCGAGGAAAGGGAGTCGAAATACTGAAAACCTGATGTGTTTAACTATGAGCTGTAATAAAATTTGTTTTGAATTGGAAGCCATCAAGCATGCTAGTAACTGTGGAGCTCTGTTATTTTGAAGTGATTTAATCTAGCAAAAAACATGACCAGAGTCATGTAAATTTCTTATTTGTTTTTATCCCTATGGGACTTGAAGAACAGAATAATTGCTTCAGTTTTGTAAATACTTGATCAAAACCTCAACTTTCTATCCCATCCTCCTTTCCATGAACTAAATCTTTGTGAGTCGTCTGTGATTGGTATCTTTCACCAGGTCACTGCTCATGTATAACAGTCCTCTTTATTTGTAGATACATTTTTTTTTTTTGTATATATTTATTATTGTAAATCATTTGCTGCCACCAGCAGTCTGTAAGTCTAAACTATTAAATGACACATTTATATTCGGAATTTTAATTTGTAACTAAGTGAGCAAGTTTTTAAAACTGTCCTCTAGTCATTTTAAATTAAGAACTTTTGAACTAAAAGTAGCCGAGTCTGCCATATCCAGTTTATTTTGCATAAAGCATTTCTTTCCAGGAGAGGGGCTGGATAAGATCACATTTCGTAGGTTAAACGTACTGACACGCTCTCATTTTTGTAAATTTTAACATCCAGTATCTATGGATGATATTCATATGTAGGTAACTCATAAATATGATAGTTTTCTTATAGCTACATTTTTCATTGCTTTTAATTGGATACAAAGCATTTATGATTCCATAATAAAAATGGAAATGTGAATAAAAATAGTTTGCTACGTTGGAGATTTAAAACAATATTTGGTATTAAAGAATCCGTTGTGAATGTGATAGAAAATTAGTAGTGTGGAGCAGTGTATATATTTGAGGTGGTGATTTGTGAAGTAGCCCAGTATTGCCTTAAATAAAATCACATTTCATTTCTTGTTTTATACATGTGATCTTATAAAGGTTATTTTTGTTTCTGTAACTTAGATTGGTGTATAGTTTAATTTTTGTTAAAAAAACAAAACAAAAAAACTTCAGAAACCGTTTTTTGTAAATAGTGGGTTTATAAAACAGATTGTTTATTTTGATAATACCAGTTTGGTATCTATCTATAAAAATACGTGAGTCCTTATGCCATACCATTAAAAAAAAAAAAAAAAAAGAAAAAAAAAAGAAAAAAACCTGAATAAACGAGGCACTTTCTGAAAGGGAAGTGAGATTGTGATCTTGCGGATAATCCCGGGGGTTGTGCTCTGTTGATGACCCAGGCTCCCTCCGCGCTCTCCGGCCTCTTGCTGACTGTACCCGGCCGTGCTCTCGCCCACCTCTCTCTTGCCCACCCTGGAACGAGCCTCAGAAGCGGGGCCCGCTCGTAGCGCCCGGGATCGGAGCGATTTCTCTCCCTGCTGCTATCCGAAACGACAGGTTATCCCCTCGGTTGAGTAACCAAAAGCGGGAAGGCGTTGGTGGGAGCTGGCAGTACCCAGGAATCTTCAGCGTTTGTTGGTGTTCATGCCTGAATTGTTCTTAACTCAGATGGGACAAGCCAGCTGGGTTGTGTGGTACCAAAAATTCTTCTTGGATTATTCTCATTACTGGCTGTGACCTACCTTCAGTAATATAAAATAGTCTTTATCTTGGGAGAGATTGGCTTGATTTTTTTATTTCTTTTTTTTTTTTTTTTACTATAAACTTGTCTTGCCATGTAAAGCTTTGCATTAAATGCTTCACGTGATTGCTCTTAAGCTATTCACCTGGAATCTTTTGACAGTTTACTTGAATATCAATTGCAGAGGGCACAACAGTTCCTACAACCAAATGAAGTGACTTCTTGTGAGAGTGAGGATTGCGTGTGAAAAAGCGGAAAGACGTCGACAGCGTTTTCAGCTTGGGCGTAGCCCTCCGTTTGCCACCTGGTGCTAAATTGCGGACCTTCTCCGAGAGCCCGTGCTTCCATTTGAACGGAGACCCCTCGGCTCCTCTGGCTTTCCGTCCCTCCCGAGCGACTCCACTGAGAATCCTGCCGAGTCAGTAAATCAAAGGCGCGGTCTGAGAACGATAAAAACCAAACCAAATCTTTGAGGTTTAGCTCCGTGAGAGATGGTTGCAATCGTGTTAAGCACGCGATGCCACGTCCCACCTACCGGAGGCCGCGGGGTCTCCCTGGATGGAGTTGCTGTTGGATGCGGCCGTGGTGATTGTAGAGAGGGACCTTCTGCCGGGGAGAAGAGGGCAGAGAACCTCCTCGGGAGAGGATCCACAAAGCTCGCCTGAGATGTCTTGCTTTCAGACGTACCGAACCACTGCGGCCGCTGTCGACAGACCTCACAACTCTTTCCTTTTTAGAAGAATTTTGTCTTGTGTAAGTTAAATAGTTTCAACGTTGACGTTCCCGGTGGTAGATACCGCATCATTTGCAGTTTTTAAACTGAGACTAGCTTACAACTATTTAGCTACACAGTGCTATACTAGAGTGCTATTTTTAAATAAATAAAAAAAAAAAAAAAGAGAAAAAATCCAATGTTATAAATATCCAGGAAATAATTTCTGGTTTGGCTCTGAATGTAGGGTCTGAATTTCTGCGAATGACATTTTTAATATTGCCTCGTTTTTAGCCCAATTAATCCAATTAAAGTGGGTGCTGTACCAATGTAGTCAGTGCCCTCCATGGCACACCTCCTTTTAGGTGGGTACTGACAGCCTGTCCAACAGGTAATCTAGTATGGGTTTTTATTCTTTTTTTCCTTTTTAAAGAAGTATTTTAAACTTGAAGCGGGGGACCGACGGCAGGGTCTGATTTAAGATGTCATGGACTGCAGAGGGCACTGTGGTTTGGTGTAGCCACCGACAAAAGTTGCTGAGGAAATAAATTTGGCGTTTGTATCTAGATGTTTTCCCTGGAGTGGTGTACAAAGCCTCCTGCTGTAGCTGTGGCAGCGTGGCTGAACGGAGCTGCTCCGGAGCCTGGAGCTGTGTCCTGGGAAGGATGAGGCTCAGCTCCCTCCCTCTCGGTCTTCTCCTCTCTCTCCTTCCTCTTCCACGTCTCTGTCTTCCAGAAGTGTCACCCGTGAACCGTGGTCTGTTTAAGCAAAGACCCTTTCTTTTAAACCCCTTGTCACCATCAGGAGTGTCCTGACTAAGCCAGCGGTTGTTGCAACAGGATCAAGGAGCGTGGATGCAGAGCACAGGCTGTTTTGAGATGGAAAGACATCTTCAAACTGGCAGTCAGTCAGTCTCCCTTGTGGTTAACCCCGTTCACAAAGAAATCTGATGTTGTCTGGGCCCTAATTCAGTGTAAATAAGAGCAGTGGTTTTCTCCTCATGTGTTATGGGGTGGTCGTTCTCAGCTGGACGGGGGAGTGTTGGTCCCGCTGGGGTGTCCTGTCTGTGGCCGCTGGACAGCGAGGGAGGGAGGCTTGGAAAAGTAAGACAGAAAACAGTCATTGGTTGGGGTGAGGAAAAGCTGTGTCCTTGCAGTTGGGTTCTGTTCCAAGGAATTAGTTGCCTGGGGCTCCCGCCTGGGGGGGCAGGGACAGGACACCCCGAGGTGTTGGCCCTATGGGCCTAGAGGAGCTTCTGCTGGTGTCCTGCGCGCCTCGGTACGGGGAAGATAAAGTGGAAGAGCTGGGAAATGGGGCCAGGGGCACCGGAGGTGGGGGTAGAGGGAAGAAACTATCAGCAAATCAGGAAATATTTCGTTCTGTGACTTTTCTTTTTTTTTTCCCATCCTCCTCTGTCACAAGGCAAAGAGATTACTTGGTTTTTAAAGAAAACGAGGATCCGTGTAAGGCTTGGGATCTTCTCATGTTTGCAGAGACGTTTTGAAATATGAGTGAGGTAAATATTTTTGTATGAACGTGCACGGAGCGACCGTGTTATTTCCCCGTTACGGTATGGGCTCAAATCAGGTTCCTACCAATCGCTGTGTGCTTGAGGAGACTCTACTTTTACACTGTAAAAAGAAAAAAAGCATAGCACTTGAATTGAAATTTTCTTAATTTTGTCTCTTTGAGTGACTTGGAAGTTGAATACACAAAAAAAAAAAAAGCCCTTAAATCTTTAGTTTAGGGACCGAGCCTACAAAGTTATTTGAACCAAAAAATATACGAGCAGAACGACTTCAGGGATGGATGGATGAGACTTTAAACTGGAGCACAAAGGACTATAAAGGTGGGAAAGGGCTGTGGAAGGGAAGGAGTCAGCAAAAGACCAAATGGTGGCCGAGAGCGAGGACTCAGAAAGAAGATGAGTTTGTTTCTGTTCTCTCAGGTTCAGTAGAATCTGACAGAGCTGCCTTGGGTGATGCTCGTTGCCTTCTCCTTAGTGGCTCTGTCACACACACTGATTTTCCAGCGCACGACGTAAAAGCCACGTGGGCAGTTTGCTGCGAGTGAGTCAGGGCTTACACGGAGTTGGTCCGGAATAAATTTTTCCAAATATTTCTCCTGTAAGGTACCGGCTTTGTCAAAACTGAAGTAACCTCCAAGACTTGAAACCTGTTGATTGTGGAATTTATTTATCTATCATTTCACGGCTGTCAAAGATAGAATTAGAAATAAAACCTTGACTATACATTCCAAAGAGTTAAAAGTTCTTCTTTCACAGGAAAATTTTTGTTCTAAACAGGAAGCTCTGACCAGCCACAGGATTTTAGGGGATGCTCTAAAACCCTTCAAGCCCTGACTTAATATACTTTTTTATTAAAGAGCAGCTAATGCACAAATTTAATCAGAAACCTGTGTTGGCTAAACTGTGTTTGCTTCTCTTCGTTTTCTCTCAAATAAACATGGCTTTAAAAAAAAAATAACGAATAAACACTTTTTCATTAATGTGCTGTCTTAAAATCTGTCCTCAATTTCACTGAATTTCACTGAATTTTTTAGAGTTGGAAGGGACCATAGAGATCATCTAGTCCAACTCCCCTGCTGAAGCAGGATTGCCTAGAGCTAGAGCATGTTACAATAATTAAAGAACAGTCTTTTTGGAAGCATTTTTTTCTTTTGATAGTGTTGCCTTTGTCTTAAAGGGCCAAGATAATTTGGGGGTTTGTTCTCAGTCACAATGACAGGGGGGCTGATGGACGGTGGCTTTGCTTCGTGCACTCCTTGCTGGGTTTTGTCCAGAAGCTGAAAAAGAGGGGTTTTTTACTTCTTTTCTGTCATGAGCCGCATCCTGCATACCTAGAGATTTAACAGAAAATGTTCTGACTTCTGTAAAGCCTCGATAAACACACTGATTCAGCATCACTCGAGATGTAAAACTGTAACTGGCCACAAGCTGGCAAGAGAGTATTTGAGGGACGGCTGTCGCTGTTAAGTTCAGCAGCAGCAAATGTATTTTCACCTTTTTTAAAAGTAGGGTTATTTTAGCCAAAAAAAAAAAAAAGCTTGAAAATCACAATCAAAAGCACATCGTTTATTCATCAGTTCCTAAAGTTAATTCTGTAGCTGCTACCCCAGCACTCATAAAACTAATGCTTTGTAACCAAAGCTGTGTTTTGTTTGGGTGAAAAAATAGTTAATGTGCTTTTACTGCAGTTTCCTCCTCTTTATCCTGGCACAAACAATGAAATTGGTTCAACATTCAGGCAGCAATAATAGTTAACAGGTTTTTGCTACTGTTTCCTCCTCTTTATCCCGGCACCAACAGTAAAATCAGTTCCACATTCAGGCAGATCTGCTTGTTGCAAGCGGCGTTTGTCTGCAACGGGTGTGTTCTGCAGGGGCTCAGTACTGATGTACATCCGAAGGTCTTTCATCCCAGCCATGGAAAGAGAACGTCACCCTGAAATAAGTCTATTTGGCTTTTTATTTCTAGCATCTCCGAAGTCTGGGTTCAATGGCAGACAGGTCTTGGCTGATCTCTGTCCCTTTCCCGTTAGCCCAAGCAACACACCCAACGAAGAGCAGAGCTGTGTGGTGGCGAAGGGAGATTCTGAAACGTGTGGGGTGGGAATAGGTGATTCTTTTTTGTTTCTGCCGGAGGCTTTTCTTATTTTTGGATTTCACAAGTTCTTCTATGGCAGAGAAGTCTACTGAAGGAGTGAGTAGCAGGATTTTCAGCCATACTAAAGGGACCAGATTCCAGGCTACTGGATACTGGGAGCTCTGGCTACTGTTTTGCCATGTTGTGCAGCCTGTGTTTCTCTACTCACATCCCAGGGAACTGGGAATGATCTTTTCCCTTAAAAGCCACAGCCACGGAGCAGAAGAAAAGGCTAATGACTCAGGAGCCGCTTGGGGCAGGTGACCAGGAGTTAATTAACTCTGGTATATGCTGCCTGCACAAGTTTGAGCAAATACCTTTTCTTACAGGAAATGTGTTCTGATGATAAATACCCTAAAAACCGTAAAAGGCTCAAATACTTCCAGAAGAAGGTGCTCTGCAAATAGCTAAATAACCAGCTCTGTCTTTATCACCGTGGCCGTATACCTCTTCTTATTTTTTTTCTTTTTCTGAGATGTTTTACAGCCCTCCAGTGGAACGGGCTTGTGACCACCCAGCTCACGTCACGACACCAGTAGCCACCGCGTGCCAGGGCTCTCCCATCGCTATTTCCACAGTCATCAGATCCACCCACCTGACAACGGCTGCACATCCCCCTACAGCACCTTAATCAATTCCAGGCTCTTCCAACTCTGCGTATAAAAAGCCTCTTTTTGCTTGTACCAAAGCAATTCCGTGTAATATTCAAAACACGACAATTATTTCAGCATGATTTATCATAAGCATCTGTGTTTATATTAAAACTTCATGGAATTTTCAGCCTCCTACACCTCTTGTTTCAACGTGAAAAGATCGAGATGGTTCTATGTATGACATACATAACGTGACTGAATTTATCTACTCAACTAAGGGGGGACTAATAGAGAAAAAGTATTTCCCACATAACTGTCCTTTCAGTTGTGATGGGAAAAGCAATTTGTCAAATCCAGCTTGTGTATCGGGAAGGTGGTCTCTTGCCTTCTTTCAAGCCAACGGGGAACTTTCTTCACGTTCGTCTTGTATATTCAGAGCCAAAGATGGGGAGCTGTTGTGGAACCGTCCTACAGCTGCTGGGGTGTCGTGACCAACGATTTCTGATTTGTGGCAACCACTTTTTGAGCCTTGACGTTTCTTGACGTACCTCTTCAGATAACATTTTATGGAGTATTTGAAAATGAGGTAACTCAGTTCACTTACATTTAATACAATGCACAGGCATGAAGTCGCCGCCAGAAAATAGAGGAAAATCATCTTCTCTGTGGGTTTGGAAATGTAGCAGTCTACGGTATTGGGACACGGTCTTATGTCACATTTCACGAGACGTGGTACTTTGAATCCATCGTACAATTTATAAAACAGAAAAAGAAAAGCTATTTCAAATCCTGTTTTTAAAACCAGGCTGATGAGGTAAGTGCACAGCAACCCACCATCTATCTGTCCTGGACTTTTGTAAAGTTTCTGGTTGCGGCGTTTCTCTCGGTTCTCTCGGTAAGCAACGTGAAAAACAACCAAGAGCGAAGGGGTGGAGACCATGATTAATTGCAAAGCCCAAAGTCTGATGTGGGAGATGGGGAAAAAATGGTCAAAGCAGACATTTTCACAACCAGGCTGCTTGATATTGCATTCAAATTCGTCGTGTTCGTGTTTCCAGATTTTTTCCGCGACTGCAATGTAAACCAGTAAGCGGAATATGAACACAACTGCTACCCAGATTCTTCCAATTCCTGTTGAATATTTATTCACTCCACTCAGCAGATCACATAGGAATCCCCAGCTCATTTTTCTCCTCAAGGAAAGAAGGAAATGCTGTATCAAAGAAACACAAGATCAGACAGATGCTTCCTCTTAGGTGAAGAAAAATGAGACGTTCATTCAAGGTGAAATATAACCAGTAGCTGAAGCGATTTAAATCTATTGAGCATTTAAAAAGGAAGGCAACAGCAAACTGCTGTTAGTTCTGATAATTTGTACTTTCTGTGGCTATTACAGAAAATGTATTTGCTGTTAAAATAGATTTTGTCAATTAGGCTGAAGGCTAATCATTCTGTTAAACTGTCCTCTGCAAGTAAATGTACCTGTTCTTCCCGGGGGTCTCTGTAGCGTCAGGAAGAGCTTTCTCTGGCAAGCTCAGGAGAGCACTCGACCGCTGAGGTACACTGTGCTTAGCCCTGCTGGTTATACAAATATAAAGCACAGTCAAATCAAATTTCACTTTCAAATTTATGTATAGGAGTCACGTGTCCCATAATAAGTTGACTACCAAAATGCAAATTGTTTTCTTTTTGTCTGTGGTCTAACTTCTCGGTAAATTTACACATGTAAATCCCACTGCCACTGCTGTAGCTGCAATTAGTAATGACATATGAGCAAGTTCATCAACGGGCAAGTTTGAATATGAGTAATAATCAGGCCACGGCATCACAAAGCTCAACACGGAGGGAAAGCTGAGTAGTTCTTTCCCTGTGCCTTGGTTCTCCAGCCCATCATGAGCTCTGCCTGTGGCCAGACTTCTGCTGGAAAACCAGGTTATTCACCTATTTGGGTATTCCTACACTGCTGCCATTAGAGCTGGTGACTTACTTGAGGAGCTGAGGGACAGCTGCAGAAATGAACGTATTGCTGATTTATTCTGGGAAGGATGTTGAAAAAAGATGTTCTCAGGAAGAGTGGTTGTCAAGCTACTCCTTTATTCTGCAAGTAATAAAGAATAAGAGGGGGATGTCAGTTGGCTTATATCCTATCAGACATATGCTTTTAAATATGTTTGGCAGGGCGGTGACTTTGTCATTAAAGAGCTATTTCTGTCCTCCATGTCTGCAATTAGAGCTCCAGCAGAAGTTTAAATCAAGCTCTTCAAGACATCAGCACTAGGGCTTTAATGCTTTCTAGGTAAGTAACACACACTCAGTACATCAGTCCTAAAGGAGCTGAACAGCAAAGCATGAAAATACTACTATGTAATAAAGCACAGGCAAGGAACCAAAATATTCACAGGAGCAAGTGTGAATATTAACACATATGGACACATCTTGTGGATGAGCTGTCCTCTGGAGGAGATTTGAAGGAAAATCTCAAAAGGCCTCTCCTAGGATTTTAAGATGTGCACAAGCACTATAGAAGGGAAGACTGAATTCTGCTATTCCATGGAGAACAAATACAGCTGTGAGTGGGCTTTTGCTGATGGCCGTAAGAACTGCACCATCCCTTTCTAATGTAAAAAGCCTATTGCCACCTATCAATCCAGGACTGGAGTTACACCAGTTCTAAGGTTTCAGCTGAACAAGTCGGGACAGAAGGGAATGATGCCCTGGGTCACCAGCAAGGCACAAAAATCAGTAGGAACCAACACTGGTGGAAATCAGGCCATGGAGATATTTAAATACAGATGATTGAGAAACTTACCTTGAGGTAAATACCTTCTCAAAGCTGAGCTGCTACTTCCTTACCTGAGCAGCAAGAGGGATTAGAAAAGAACAATGTTATACCTTCTTTTGCCAACCCCACATTGAGGAGAAGGATGTGAAGGGGAAAAGAAAGTCCTACCCGAAGGAAATGGGGATCAAGGATTTGAGTAAAATCACCAGCAGATGCTGAGCAATGGGCAAATTCTAGCCAGCGAGAAGGTCAGATGGATGAAATTCCTGCAAAGCTATTTTGAAAGACAGCAATGCATTCCAGTACCCAGATGGCTGGCAGTGAGGCAGCAGGGATTTCACAGAACCAAAGATGGTTCCTGGTCTCCGTGCTCTGTTGATGAGAAACCGAAAGGTATTAAAGGACTGCAGGGCAGGTCTTGTGGCCAGCGGCGATTCTGCAACCAGAAGCCTGTGGAGCTTTGGTTGTATTTTTCCACTTGCAGCCTTCACTTGATGTTGAGAAATGGTTGTAGAGGACAACCTTGGGCTACAAGTCTAAAGGGCCACAGAGCCTGATTCGTGGTATTGTTTGGGCTGTAACCAGCACAGCTCCTCTGTTCAAAGGAGCTGCAAATATGCCTTTAAATGGTTATGTTTGCTTTGTGCCCCACTGTTGCTATAGAAGACTGGGGATGTTAACCGACGCTTTTGTATCCTTTGAAAATACAATTAATTCACTGAAGCGTTGCAAAGGACATATGGAACAGAAAAAAAAATAAAATGGATTTCAAAGATAAGGAGTTACTCAACAGGGGAACAAGGGAAAATTGACTTTATGGGATGGCGCGGGCACAGACTGATGAGAGGTTAAGTTAACTGCAGATGGAGAAAACAAAGACATTATACGGGCTGTATGAAATTCAGAGCAAGGTGAGGATTCAGGCAACAGAAAAAGAGGAATCTTCAAGTAAGCACACAACGGAGCAGTAGGATAAAGATTACAGGGGTATGAGGTTTTGTTACACTTCTAGAAGTGGTAATACACGTGGAAGCAGATGCCAAGAGTTGTGTCGGTGTTATAAAGCTTAAGAAAAATTATATTCTGACTAATGTAAGACAAGAGAGGAAGAAATGTGATCCAAATCCTTGTAGCCAAAGGGAGGTTTCAACCTTGGCATTCAGAGGAGCTTCATTTTGCGCAGAATGAATCAAAGGGAGTCCAGAAGGGAGGCTGGCTAAAGAAATCAAGTAGATCGTCGAAAATGTAGATGACATCGATTTGCATCAAGGTCGTGTCCAATGTTGAGGCTAACAATGAAATGACTCAAAGGGTTAAAAAAGCAACAAAAGGGTCAAAGGGGGATCTATTTGGCACTGTGGACATAAAGACCACAAAAAGGCTTGGCCTCTATTGGAAACGACAAAGGAGGCACTAGAGAGTCTTAAACAGCAAAAGAAAGATTATTTGCTCCAAGTGCTCAATAAAATGTTGAATGGAGCAAAAGGTGAAGAGCAGGGATTTGAGGTTAGATTCGCTTCAGCCCCCTACTCCAGACACGTAAACACAGACAAACACTCCAACTTGGAGAAAAGCTGAAGATCAGAGAAACACTGATTTGTGGTCCTTATTTCTAGCTGAAGTACTCCAGAGGAGCGTGAAAACAAGTGCCTGGGCTTCTTCTACTCCCAGCCAGGAAATGGAGCAGGTACTCTCTCTTCCTCCTTACATACATCACATACATACATCATTTATTCCCTAGATGTGACTTAAACACCCCCCGCACCAACACACACACGCTGTGTCCTGCTCACTAGAGACACAACTGACCAGAAGAGCCTCTGCACCCCCCGTTTCCCTCAGACCTATCAGGGAGTTGGTTCCCCCCTGCACACGTGCTCTGCTGAGCAAACAGAGCAACCTGAACGCACCATTAGCTTCTGAGTGTGCTGAATGGAATTTATTGAGTAAAGTGTTTGAACAATGCTATTGTTGTTGAATATATTCAGCAAATAATCATTTCTGTCATTCAGTGAGATCTACAGAAGGTTGCCTAATGTGCGTTGAGTAACGCATCCGGTGAAAAGCATAGCACTCAGAGAATTAGTTTACCTAGATTTCAATCAGCTCTACTAATTTAATTACTTTAAAAGCAGAGGTTTTGTACAGAGGAAAATGGGGAGAAAAAAAAAAAGTAAGAAAATGCAAAACCAGACTGACTAAGCAGAGAGGAAGTGGGGAAAGCATCCGAAGTGTTAGGGCCACGAAGAGGGCAGGCAGCTCGGAGCTGGGCAAGCAGGCAAATTACAGGAAGAAGGTGCAGTATTATGGGAAATGGAGATGGAACACTGAGAAATAACTGAACAAACACGAGCCTGGGAACGTTGGATCTATAAATTGTGTACGAGCAAGTTGAATTATCCTCGCAGGCTGAGAGATGGAAAAAAGCTTTCTTTTTCTGATATAAAAATTGCTAATGGCAGTATTTTGCTGCACCTACAACTTACCTTTTTTATTTTTTTTTTTTTTTCTGTCCTTCTTTCCTTTGGCATTTATCACCGTTTTCAATATTTCGTCTCTTGTCTTTATCTCTTAGTGTCTCCTCCTATATCCTAGTATTTTTTCGTCTCGACCATTATGAGAGTTGAGTTAAAAGAGTGTTAAATTAGTTTTGTAGCAACATCCCGGAAAAAAAAATAAAAAAAACACCAACAATCATCTCAGTGTCATGAGGAAAAGAAAAAAAAAAAGTATTGGCACAATGGTTTCCACAAATGACTAAATAAATAACTTCAGATGTTCAATTAGTAACTGCATTTTCCCCTTCTTTTTTTTTTTGTTTGCTGATATAAGGAAGTGTGCATCCGTTTTACAGTTGCTGAGTCTTTGTGTTTGTTTCATGGACTACTCGCAACTTCCTTGCTCACTACCAGAGGTGTAAGGTCCACAGGCTGAGGAACACTGGTTTGCTTCATTCTCTGGCCCTAAGAAGACTTCGTTGTGCTTCCCGACAGATATTTGTTCAGTCTGCTCTTACACTGGTAAAAGGTCCACTAGCCCCTCACCCCAGTGCATCTATCCCAGTGCTCTGCTACAGAAGATGGAGCAGGAAACCTCCTAGAAACACCAAGATACAGTACAAAGAGTGACCCTACTAAGGTGTGCACAAGAGCTGTTGCACATCCGTGACAGGAGCCGAAAAACTATTGTTACAAGTCACTAACCTGGGAATGCCTTTGTTTCTTGTTCAACAGTGAGAGTGCCAACGTACGGTGATTTCCAGTTCCTTACAAAAAAGCCAATGAAAGAAAACAGAGAGGTTATAAAAATTAACCTTGCCTCGTTCAGACAAACTTTCTGATCAAAAAATGAATAAATCTGTAACATTAACATAGTATTGATACTCATTGCTCTTTAGGGTTCTTCAGAAATCATAGTATCATAGAATCATAGAACTGTCAAGGTTGGAAGAGACTCTTCAGATCATCGAATCCAACCATCAACCTAACACTGACAAAACCATCAATAATCCACGTCCCTCAGCAGCACGTCTGCCCATCTTTTTAATACCTCAAGGGGTGGCAATTCCACCACTTCCCTGCGCAGCCTGTTCCAATGCTTAATAACCTTTTCAGTGTAAAAATTTTTGTTCACTTCTGCCCCACTGCTGCTAGTGGTGGTGCAGCAGAATCCGTCATTCCCAGATTGACTGAGCCAAAGGTTTCCCACCTATTTCATCCTTCAGATGCTTCCAGGAGAAGTAGAGGCCCCTGAATGGCAGATGTGAAGGTACTGGCAATAGCTTGCTCTTCTCTCACAGATTGTCGTAAAACAATCTATAGATTGAAACACTTTAGATTGAACTTCATTGGTATAAAGTCTTCATTAACACGTAAGAAGAAATTGAGTCCTCTCCTCTAAACATCAACAATCTAGACAGAGAAAGCACATGCTGTGGAGGAGGACATGCCCACCAGAGAGGGAATGTGGTTTATCCAGCATCTCTTAGCACATCAGAGGCAGAGCTAAGAAAAGAGCCATACTCTCCCACAGCTCAGGTCCTTACTTTCATCTTTCTTAGCTTACTGCTTCTAACCGCTCCCTTTTCATGCCTATTATTAGGTTTTAACTCCTCAGAGCAAGAAATAATCCCTTTGGAACATGGGGAGATAAACCTCTGGGTACTGTGATATTAAAATAGAATTCCACAAACAATTAAGTAGTGCTTAAAATATACATGTAAAAACATCAGCCTAGGTATTTATTCTCCAGCTGACTACAGGAAGGAAAAGGAAAGACTAGATGGAAGAGGGCTCAGCTGGTCATTTAGCACTAGACTGGAGCTGGTTGGTTTGGCTTTTACACTTGGCTTTCATGTAGGTTTCTGCAGTGGCTTGGACAAATCTCCTTCCTCTCTGGGCTTCAGGACCTTAGCTGCCCAACATTAACTTCTCTGGAAATGTCACTTCTAAACTACATCTTCAGTAGGCTTCGTAACCTTAAACATGCTTGGTGTTCTTCTTTATAGCCAGTGGTGGTAAAATCCCATCTTGTTTTGTATTTAGGGAAACCGCAGACACCACTTAATAACCCAGCAGCTGCTGAGTGTGATGCTTTGCCAGCTGCTAATTGCTGTGGTCTCTCCTCTGTAGCAATGAATGGGTTTTGAAAGAAGGCAGACACAGTTCACTGTTTTCTTTGTTACTTTGGTAAACTGTGTAATTAAAAAAAAATTAAACTCAGAAGTAGCCAAAATGACTTAATCTTCTTTTGAAGTTGCGACGTCTATATTTTGCCTACACAACTACTACCACCACATTTCTCATCACCTTTGTGACAAACAGATAGGTGATCTCTCCCATGCTCTCCCCTGTAAACAAAAACTCCCTCTGCAGCAAATGACTTCGACATTAATAAGCACCACTGCTCCATGCAGGCGACTGTTGTAACGCTTTGGTCAACTCATAAAAAAAAAATAATGAATTGACAAAGTCAAAAGATTCCCACTTGACCAAATGATTGTTAATGGCCACGTTACAGTTTGTAACTCCTGAGTAGTTACAAAGTACTGCAATAGTGCAACGAAAAGAGGATTACATCTGTGGCTTATGGTGGCTGACGGGACACTTTCACGGGGCTATTAAAGCCTGCCTGGCATTAGGAAAACAACTTCTTATTCAGTAAAACTATATTTTATAACAAGAAACTCTAACTTACCTGCGTCTCAGTGAATGATTACAGCTGGACCCCAGCTTTCTAGTGGCATTAACGATCACCGATTCATTCCCGAGAGAGGGAGTTACTGCTTTAAGCCTTGAAAATGAGGTTGCTCGTTTCCTAGGGAATATAAACAAAATGAGTGAAACCTGATCATCTCTCCTGGCACACTGTTCAAACCAGAACCATAATGTATCTTGTACCATCAGAAAGACATGAGGAAATTATGGTATTTGTTCAAAGTTGTAGGCTTTATCTCCATCTTTTGAGCGCTCATCAGCATCAGTTCTAACGCTGCACGCTTTGTGCTTTCCCATGAGCGACGGCACAACCTGAAGACATGCGTGCTTGGGCATCCAAAGCAGTGGACAATGATCAGTCACCCTCCACGGGACACATGTAGCCTGTGCACTTGCCAGCCAAGAAGTCACTTAACCACATCAATCTTGCACAAAACACGGGCAGAAGACTCCCTGTGAAGATCCTGCCTTTCATATGCCATTCCTACAGGAATGACCTGGAGGATTCAGCAAGCTCCCCGTTTCGGATGCTGCTTCGTTCCTAACTTTCATCTCATCCAACTTATGCTCTCTCTTCAATATTAACTTTACTGCAATATCTAAATAGCAAGAAAGAACTTCATTAAATACTTTTTGACTCTTAGCATTGACTTCTTTTGACTCCATAGTATGGCTTCTGCATTTTTTTTCTGAAGAACCCTGTCCACGTGAAACACTTGAAACCTCAGTATGGAATTACAGCAACCTTCTGAAATCATACAACTGACCTAAGAGCCTGAAATCCCACCCTGTTTGCTCTTTGGCGTTTTACAGCAGATTTGTATTTTGGGTTTTCTTGGGCAAGTAAATTGTCAACTACAGACAAATCCTCCTTTAAGCACACATTACTCCTAACAATACATTACATGAATATTCAGACAGGTCTTTCTATTAAAATTTTAAAATACAGTGTTTTTTCCAAGTAACTGAAGCCTGGGTTTTGTTATTAAAATGTGTTTTGTTTACTGTACATACTTATCAATTCCCACATTAGTCTAGGCAGCTGAGCCACTCCCCACTAGAAATCCCATACATTTTTACTAACTAAGCAATGGAATAAGCATTTATGTCCTGCCTTATGCATCTTATGAAGGATCAACGCTTTGGCAGTCATTTTTACCTGGGATATGGCTATACCACTGATTAACATTACAAAAAAAAAAAAAAGAAGAGACACTGAACTCCTTGCCTCTTAAATCAATTCTTTGTGATATAATTTATTCTCAGTATAATTTAGGTATCTTAAACCTACTGCGGCTTTTATCTGGGAATTATATGTGAACATTCAGCAGTTTGATGGAGAGGGGGATATCACGTAGCCTAACACACATGCCTGAACCAGGACCTTGGTCCTGCCTCCGGAGAGCAACCGAAGGTGCCAGAGCTTGGAGCTAGACCACAGGTAACAGAGAGCTTCCCACCTACAGACAACTGGACACCAAAAGACAACTGTAAAGTGCAGAACATCTGAAGAGGTCCAGATTACAGAGTGTCAGAGTGTCATACTGCAGAGTTCAACTCTGTTAAACCTGTGAAATTTCTACCCTCCGGAGTCTTCATAGAAGCTGTGTTCCCTGCTGGAGATCTGAAGGGTGCCTAGATTACAGAGGGCACCAAGTGAAGGATTTTAATTTATCACAGATTAAGCTGACTGGGAACCCCAGTGCTGCAGGCAGAGGTTAGTCCTGGTCTGAGCCCCCATTTCCAATTGCCTTCCCAACTGCATTGCCCTGCTTACATCAGGATGCCTCATCCATCCAATGGAAAAATAAACTTTGTTGTTCTTTTTTTCTTTTCTGGCAACATTAGCTTTCAGCTGGACGAGGGAGCAAAATCCACGTGCTTCAAGGCTGAGCAGTCCTGAGTCCTCGCACAAGGAAGGCCACAGCAACCACAAGTGAAAACACGTCTCTTCTTAACCCCTCTGTTTTGGAGGAGCAATCTTAGATTAGCTCAAGTTTGTCTTTAAACCCCACTCTAGGATATCTGGCTGTGTACTGCTGTAGTGAGCAAATTCAGTGCTGCACTTGTTTTTCTGCTCTTCCTTTTCAGTAGAAACTCGCTTGTTCTATCCAGAGGGGATGTTTTCGGTTTTGATATTATTCTGTTCCCAGTCAGAAACAATTTGCCCGCTCTTTAATGAAAGCAGAACTAAACAAAGTGCCTTTCCCCTTCCGTATTGAATTCAGTTAAAAAGATTTATAAGCTTGATCAGTGTATGAAAAATAACAATTGCTTTAATCTTTGCTGGAAAGCACGGCTGGGTGCTTTGTTTGTCTCTCAGAGACACAGCTGGCTAACAAGTGTTAGAGAAGGCATACACACGATGTTATGAAACACAGAAGAGTCACTCCAACAGATTTTTGTTTTAAAATGCATATTGCCTTAAAAGCATTTTGGATTGTCAGTGGTAGGGTCCCAATCACTGCATGCGGCTGTTGAAAACTCTGCTTTCCTTCAGTGGGAAGGATACAAACGAGCTGAAAAGCAGCATAAGGGCTCTTGAGACAGACATGAGCTGAAAGCAAGTTCTCAATGCCACCTCTGTCCAGCTGGAGATCTCTGTTTCTTCTGCATTTATGCCCTTAATATGGCAGTACTGTTTCCCACGCCTCAGTGCAATAATTGCTCCTCTCACTATTTGCTGTGAGTAAGGGGGAGGAAGCACTTGTAACTTCTAATTTTTGCTTTCCCTTCTCCCCCAGACTTGTTCAGGACAAAAAAAAGTCCCAATTGTCAAGTCTAATTAAAATATTGTGAAACTCACAGTGTATAAAACATTGTAAAAATCAGGAAAAACAGGAATGCAAATACACACTGGACATTAACATATGAAAGCCCTAACAAACATACGATGGAAGTTGCCCCTGTCACTACAGGTCATACCAGTGCTGAAGTCTCAATTTTGAGGCAAAAAAGAATTGTTTCTGTCCACAACAGCTCTGTAACTGTGTCTCTAAAGCAGGGGTAAACTTATCGGTAGCTCGAGGCATCCTATCTTTATTTTGAAGACAATGTGACGCTCTGTTCTTGTGTGGCACTCGAAATAAGCAGGAGCTGCGAGGTGAATCAGCAAAGGCGCGGAGGGACGCTGCTACTCCCTGGACTGCATAAGCTGGGTGTCACACTCTAATGAGTGGGACACAGCGTCAGGTTTGCTCTGTTCCCTGCAGAGGCTCTTCTGCAGCTCAAACGATAAAGGGATGCGAGTCTCAAGCAAAGCAGAAGCTGCTATTAAGTTCTGAATGGCCGCAGCACACAGCGCAATACCGAACGCGGAGTCCCAAAAGAATTTATTTCAAAAGAATATAAATCTCAGTAACTGCCTTTGGTTTGGAGAAGGAAGGTTCTTCTGCATGGTTACTTTTCAGGAGTGATACTCAGATATTAAGAGGATGGGTGACTCAGAAATACCACAGACGTTTACAGTTCTACCCTTTATAGAGTCTCTTCTATAAAAAGATGCCAGACAACTTTATAAACTTTGATGGATTGAGCATTTCAACATCCTGTCGGGTCAGATGATAGCAATATAATATTCATATTAAAGATAAAATAAGATGCTTTCCCACGGTCATAAAGCAAAACTGGAAACAGTAAGCAGTCCAAGGGTTTTTTTTACTGCAGAGTTAATGTGGCACCTGCTCAACGTATGCTGAGCACCAGCACTCACCCAGCCCCGCTTCTAAGTCTCTCTCTGCTTCTTCTCTTTCTATGCATAAAGCTTTATCCCACAACTCTGCCTACAGAGAGTACTTTCTCTCCAGCTGGTGGTGTCCTTTGAACTGTGTATGATTTCTTCCCCCATCAGTGATGTTTGGGTCCTTTATAGGAAAGATGGGAAGTACTAGAGAACTGTTGGCAATTTAACAAACCTAACCACCAGTATCGGGGAAATGTATTCTGGGATAAACCCATCTACCACCTGGAAAATATCATTATGACCCAGGCTGGCTTTGGGTCAGAAGTTTTATCTGCATGGATAGGGTCAGTTAATGACAGTAATGGCTGGGAAGAGGTGCAAGTGTGCTTCTCAGTGTGGTGATGGAAACGCTTTGCATTCCTGTATATAATATGTCAATTATTTGGGAGCTGTACACAGAACGCCTCCTACAGTCCTGTAAAAACTCCCCCTTCCCTCAAAAAAACCAAGCCCCCTTCCCAAAAACCAAGGTTCATGCAAAACCCTTGTATCGGTTTCTTTCAATTCCACAAACACGAAAACAAACGAGAGCAGCAACCTTCACTCAGATGTGACTTTCTACTCAATGGTTTCCAAACAACAGCTGTGTGGCATATGCTGCCAAAACAATAGCTACCAGATTAGCAGATGGCATGTTGTGAATTAAATGTTGACACAAAACCCAGACGTACCACTCAATCCTCTCTTGACACCAAAACTTATTTCCCTGCTATTTTTCTCACCTCATGATATTTACACACAGCAAAAAAAAAAAAAAAAAAAAATTCTTTAGGTACTCCATCTGGATTTCGAAGGCATGTGTTAACCTGCAATACCCTATTACTCTGCCTTGACTGCAAAAGAAACACGGAGCAAGTGGTTCTGAGAGCCTGGACACCTCTACATTTGTGTTTGACCCCCCTCTCTGCCTCCGTGGCTGCAATAATCAGATGCTCCATCAAAGTCCTCTCAGACACCCTTCAGAAATGGAGAAGGCCAGGGGCATCCTGGGGTCCATCCAGAAGAGTGTGACCAGCAGGTGGAGGGAGGTCATCCTGCCCCTCTGCTCTGCCCTGGGGAGGTCCCATCTGGAGCACTGGGTCCAGTTCTGGGCTCCCCACATAAAGGAGGACAGGGAACTGCTGGAGAGGGTACAGCAGAGGGCTACAAAGATGATGAGGGGCCTGGAGCATCTCTCTGATGAGGAAAGGCTGAGGGACTTGGGTCTTTTTAGTCTGGAGAAGAGAAGGCTGAGGGGGGATCTGATCAACATCTTTGAGTACCAAGATCTGCACTAACTGGGTGAATCTTGTGCAGCTCTTGGGGCATTTGCAGGGGATTACCAGGGACTGGCCTTTACTGGGTGCCAACACTCCATGCCCACCAGGCTGGGGTGTCACAGGGGATGGAGCCTGCTCAGGCTCTGAGGGGTGACTCGGCAGTGAGGAGCTCCCATTCCATCCAAGACAGCTTTTTCCCTCACCTCACGCTTATTATCTGGAGCTTGATGAAGAGGACCCACAAGCCCAGGCCAGAAGTCAGCAGGTCAAGGGAGGTGATTCTGCCCCTCTACCCTGCTCTGGTGAGACCCCACCTGCAGTAATGTGTCCGGCTCTGGAGTCCTCGGCACAGGAAGGACACGGACCTCTTGGAGCGGGTTCAGAGGAGGCCACGAAGATGCTCAGAGGGCTGGAGCTCCTCTGCTGTGAGGACAGGCTGAGAGAGTTGGGGTTGTTCACCCTGAAGAAGGTTCCAGGGAGACCTTATAGCAGCCTTCCAGCACCCGAAGGGGGCCTACAGGAGAGATGGAGAGGGACTTTTTACAAGGGCATATATAATGACAGGACGAGAGGTAATGGCTTCACACTGAAAGAGGGTAGATTTAGAATAGATATCAAGAAGAAATTTTTCACTCTGAGGGCGGTGAGACACTGGAAGAGGTTGCACAGAGAAGCTGTGGCTGCCCCATCCCTGGAGGGGTTCAAGGCCAGGCTGGATGGGGCTTTGAGCAACCTGGTCTGGTGGGAGGTGTCCCTGCCCAGGGCAGGGGGTTGGAACTGGATGATCTTTACGGACCCTTCCAACCCGAACCATTTTATGACTCTGTAACACCCCTCTCACCTACCCGGCCTCCGCCGGCCGCCTGAGGGGACGGGCGGGGCGGGGCGGGGCGGGGCGGGGCCCGGCCGCTTTCCCGCCCGCGCCGGCGGCCTCCGCCCAGGAGGGGGCGCCCGCGCGCGGGCCGGCCGCGTCCCTTGGGCGGGGGGGAAGCCCCGTCGGCGGCGCGCGGGGTGAGTAGCGGCGGGGAAGGCGGGGAGAGGGCGCGCGGGGCGGCGGCCGTTGGTCGCGAGGCGTTAACCGTTACCCGCCGCCTTCTGAGGCGCCGTTGGGGCGCGGCAGCGGTGGCGGGGGCCTGGCCTTGGTCGTTATGGCCCGGGCGTCGCCGCCGGTGTTTTCCGTGTGGGGAAATAGCTCCTTTCGTCTCCGGCCTAAAGCCGGTAGCGGCGTGAGGAGCTTCCTCAGAGCCCGGGGGGCGGTTTCTCGCCTCTCGCTCGCCGCCCTCAGGGTTTGCGCTGCTGGGGGCAGGTATGGGGGAGTCAGGCTGAGGTGCTGGGCGGTCGTTCCTCAGGTATGGACTGGCGTTGTGCCACCCTGGGCCTGGCAGGGCCTTGTGCCCGTGCGGTCGCCTTTAGCCGACCTTCACGCTGCCCTCACCTCCTTGCTGTCCTTGTGGCCTCCGTGGCAACTGCTGGGTTGGGTTTGTGACTCCTGGCCCTCGCCCCCCGGCTGTGCCACGCTCCTACAAACTAGGGGGCAGGGGGATCCTTAGCACTGCGTCTCCTCTAACCCCCAGTAAGCAGCTAACCAAGGGCATGATGTATTCACCTTGGCTTAGGTGGTGTCTTGCATGGAACCTGTCCCTTGTATGAGGAGACTTGAGTCTTAAGGCTGCTGGGGGTGAGTGGACGGAGTGACCACACTACAACAGGGTGCAGGCTGCGCTGTCACACATAAGGTTATTTAAAAAAAAAATAAAATTAGCGTGCCCCGGCTTTTTAGCCTGAAGGCTGCAGCTAGGTCTACAGGTAGCTAAAGCATTAGCCAAAAGCAAGTAAAAAAACCCAAGTCTGTTATCAGGCGGCTTACACTTGCTATCTATATATAAAGATGTGCATCTCCAGAAATTAATTTTGGGATGCACAAAATTGACAAGATTGAAAATCAGTGTGTTTAAGCTGGGAGTGTTAGGTAACACCAAAGGCAATCTTTTATATGTACATAAACTAAAATTCATGCTGTAGAAAATGAGCTGAGTGTGAATTTGTATTCAGTGAATGTTGTTCTTTCATTTTTGCATTAAAATGACATTTATTTTTCATTTTGTTTTTTTAGGAAGTATTCAACATTAATTAAAATGTCTTCCACCAAACCTCCAAACGAAAATGAAATACCCAAAGAGAGGAAACCAGGACTCAGGAGTGTTCAAACAACTATGCTTTTCCGAGCTGTGAACCCAGAGCTTTTCATTAAACCTGTAAGGGGCACATTCTGAGAGAAACTAAATATGCTTGGAGAGGCATGGCTGCTTTGAAATAATCATCGCAATTCTGTGTGTGTTATATAACCATCTCTTGTTATGCAAACCACCCAGTAATGTATCTAAAAATATTTTTACTTTTTTTTTCCACTCTGATTGTTAAGAGCCCAGAACATTACATTGTTTATTCCAGCTTTGATTTCACTGTTACATTGTCTGATTCTTTCATACCTAGCCAAGTTGCTTTCAGAAAGACTGTTTATGGGCACGTTACCTGTGTAATTTGATAGGTTAAGTAATAAGCATTCTTGTCAATATTTAAAAAGGAAAAAATTATAAAATGTGAACTTTTTGGTATGAAAGGAGGGGATTTTTAGTAGCTTTTCAATATTTTTTTTTCTTTTTCTTGCGTTTTATAATTAATTATATAATTGTAATTAAGTTGATGATACTCAGGTTTAATTTACGCTAGCAGAACCCAGCAAGACTGGATGAAATTTCGTGCACATAATAAATGTAGATGTTGTGATGGTAACACGATCTGTTTTAGAGGAGTGCGATCAAGGTTGCTTGGCAAGAGTAGCATGCATTGTCCTAGTAGTATATCCAGGTGAATTCTGGTAGACGTTGGTGATAATAACCTTCAGTAATTGGTTTTAGCCTGCTCATTCACGCTCAAGCAGCGTTTGTGAGCAGCAAAAGTCAGAGCACTGGGCAATGCGACGAGAGTTGTCTTTTTCATAGAGAATACCTTTTGTTATCAGAAAATCAGGTGTCCCTTCTTGCTGCTTATTAAAGTTATTTAGATCAGTTGACAAGAAAGTAATGGTGATTTTTTGTGGATGTCATGATACTTCACTGTTAACTTTCTGAAGTAAGATTGAAGAATGTAATGTTTGTGATGAATGAAAAATGTTTTGACTAAAAATGTGTACTTTTTCTTTTTTTTTTGGTCAGAACAAACCTGTGATGGCATTTGGACTTATAGCAATTAGCCTCTGTGTGGCGTACCTTGGTTATTTGCATGCAACAGTAGAGAATAAAAAGGACCTCTATGAAGCAGTCGACAGTGAGGGGTCCAGGTATATGAGGAGGAAAACTTCCAAGTGGGACTGAGAACATATGGAAGGAAATCAGCAAATTACTCCCAGAACTTTTCAAGGCAACTGCTATTTTTTTTCTCTGTCCATTGAAATAATGAATAAATGTCCCTCTTGCTATTTAATCCAATATAAGTTCCTTTATAAAATGCCATGCCTGTACAAATAAATTGCAATTAAGAAACATGGAAACATAGAAGTGATTTTAAGAATTGTTGTCTATGATCTCCACAGTGTGTCAGGAGACATGCTATTGACTGTGGTGTGCAGTCAAGACTGGTAAATACCTTAGAAATTTACATGGTAGTTTAGCTCACTTCTCTCTTTGCTTTGATTAAGTGAAAGCAGGGGTTTGTCTTTTTTGTCTTTTATTTTTTAAACAGAAGGCATAATGTATTGCATGTGAAAAGAAAAAGCAGATCTCTTGATCTTTCGAAGGTTGATAATTAACAGTGGTGTAAGTAAAGTAATTTTAAGGCAAGAAAGATCTGATAAAGCAGTCATTGAGGGGTTTTATTTAATAAATTATAAATTTGTACAATACTGGCAAAAATAATCCTTGGATGTTAATATATTTTTCCTTGCAAATGAAAAAAAGAATGAGTAGCTAGATAGAGAAGAAAAATTGAAGTGAGTGCTTCTGCCAAGAGAAAGGCAGGAAGAACTCAGCCATTACCTTTCCTGTTTGGCATCATCCAGCAGGTCAGTGAACAAACCTGTATCAGCTCACAAAATGGTACGTGTAACTCCAGGTTAGCCAGAGCTTGTGGTGTGTTCCTGACTAGTCGACAGGACTAGTTTATTTAAGCTGCATTCAAAAACTAAACTTCTCTATATTGCAAAGCACTTTATGTAACATTAATTTATTATAGGTTACTGAGCTCAGACTAAGGAATGGAAAGTCTAAAATCAACAAGTTTTTATGGACACAGAGAAAAGATCATATCAACCTGAACCAGCCCAGTCTTGCTGAACGGCCCCGCGTGTGGGTTGGAGGTGACCTTTGGCAGTTTGCTGATCGGTGCCACTGTGAGTGTGACTGGAAGGTGGGTGTTGTGGTGTTTCCTTAGCACATGAGGTGCCCCCCTGTGAGCCTTTACCTTGAGCAAAATTTATGGGTGAGGGCTTTCTTGTGCAAGCGCTGAGGCCTTCTTCTATGGGCTTCTCCACCTACTTCTGTGTGCCTGACATTTCCGGGATGGTATCCCATTAACCAAACTCCAGAACGTGTGGTGGGAAAGCACGTACGAGGCCGTGCCCTGTTTCCACCACAGGACTGAATTAGTGTTCTGGTTACATTTTTCCATTCAACTCATGTTCACAGCCCCATCAAGGGCTCCCAAGAAGCTGAGAGACCTCTGTTAACCAACTTTGGCCAAGCTGGCTTCTCTCGGGCCAAAAAAGCAAGAATATGCAAGGACATCTGCTTTGCCACTCTGGAAATTGCTTTGGGTTTTGTTGTTGAAAGATTTTGTTATTGAAGATGCAAAAGGTGACTGACTGCCGAGGGACAGCAGTTGCTCTGTGGGTTTTCTCTCTATCTATCTCCCTCTAAATCCTTCGCATTGAACCTGTGATTTTCCTTCTGTTCATGTTTTACAGTTACCTGTATCCTAAATTCAGCTGGGCCTTGCTTTAGCTACCTCCTTTCTGAGAAGGGCAGTGAGCTCTACCTTTGATAAAGCTATAAAAAAAAAAAATAGCATTTTTAGAGCCTTTAAAAGCATATTCTCTTCTGTGAGCCTAACTGCCTCACAACAGCAGGGTCCTGGGCAAATCTGAAAGCTTGTAGGTGAGGAAAACTACTTGCCTTTTAAGGAGTGAAGGAATTTCTAGGTGAATGGATGAAATACTCAGAACTGTCACATGCTGTGCATATCCTGTAGAATATGTTTTGTTTGATAGGATGTGATGGGTCTCTAGAATTAATCTGTTCTTTTAAAAATGGTCACACAGGGTTTGAGCTCTCTTCACTTCATTAAAATGCATGAGTCTCATATGTTTGCATGATTTTAACCAAATTATTCCAAAAACAGTGCTACAGTAAGCATTTTAGCCTGTTTTTCTGCAGGCTTTTAAAATACACACTTTGATCCTTATACCTGCAGGTGAGTTGAAGTGAAAAAGCCCAGTGTTTCATTTTCATGTATTTGGGAATGATGCAGGATTTGGGTTCTCAAAATTTTCAATTATGTTTTGTGAAGTGAACATGGATCTGGAAGTTACTGAGGGAAAACAAGGAGGGGGTGTGAAAGAGAAGGGTATGGGACTGACCTGGGCAGGGTGTAGGCCATGGCACTTCATGGAAAAGCTGTCTGAGGTGGGGGCCTCTGAACTAGTGCATGGAGTAAAGTCCTGTTAACCAGGTTAATTTAGAACTGCCCAGGCTGAAGGAATATTTAGACTTGTCCTTATTATTAAGGAGCTTTTCCGTATTTATTTGTGGCAACTGCTGTACAGGTAATCCTTTTAATGCTACAAAAATTATATATAAAAAGGAGATAAAGCTGCGCAAATATAGAGAAGAATGTAGTAAATTAATTGGTGTTACAATATTGGCAATACTGGCATTTGCTGTTTTAAGTACCTGATTTATATACATTAAAAAAATATGTGCGTGTAGGGATTAAAGGGGGAAAAAAACTGACTCAGGCACAGCTACGTCGGTAACAGAATCTGTTCGCTTGGCTCTGAAAGCAGGGCTCCCCTTATGCATCTGGAGGATAAGCAAACAGCACCAATACAATTTCTTTTGTTCCTCTTTTCTCAATTCCATCTTCAATATAGTAATAATTATCTACAGTGGATGAGAGCTGGCTTGACAGGAACTGTGACTCGCTCAGGTTTTTGTCAGTTCCTTATTGTCTGCTGGCTTTCACATCCTCACCAAGAACAGCAACAAAATGCTATGATTCACATATCTGAAACGGTAGCTATTGTACTGCTCCTAAAATCTCCTTAGACTACATGGCTTGAATGGGAATTGTTGACATTCAACAACAAAAGAATGCATTAAAAAAGCGAAAGCCTGCATGAGGCTGCTTAACTATTAGGAGGGAAAGTTAGTTCTTTGTGAGCAAAGCCAGCCCTGCCCAGTAACAGTTGCTACGTAGGGAGCTGTATTAAAGCTGGAAGGGGTCACTTCCTACAACCCTCCCTCATCATCTGCCTACAGCATGTTACTGGGTTGTCAGCATGTGTGAATCCTAATCTGAAGGCAAACGTTTGGGCTAACTTGGTAAAAAGTAATGGCCAATGATTTTTTCTGTCTTCATCAGCTTGCATGTTTTCTGTAGCAACAACAAGCATTTATGCCTGCAAGCAAGAGATCTGCCAGGAATAGGGTTCTGACATTTTAGTGACTGTATTACAGAATAATACTAGAATAGCACGATGATTAGAAGTCCTGATCTGGACTCCTTTGTTTGCTGTGCTGTATGTTCTAAAGTAGTACCACCACCACCTTCCAATGCTACTTTTGATCGGATTCGGGAGTATAAGCCTTTCAGAACACGGTATTATACTCATCATGATATACTGGGTAAGTTTGCTTTTGAAGTCCTTTCCTCACAATATGAGATTCAGGAAAACTCCAAGAGCTGTTGTACCTGCCTGTTCTTGACAGCCATGACAGGGTTTACATCTTGGTAAGAAGGAACTGTACTTACCTTCTGACTTAATAAATCCAGCTTATTCAGAGGGGGAACAAGGTCAGCTGTCCTGTGGTGCATGAGGGCATTCAGATTTGGGTGTAATGAAGTGCAAAAGAGAATTAGCTGTAAGATCGTTAGCAAATGTTTTCTAAGGGAAAGTTTCTTGGGAGGAACTGTGCTTGACTTAATATTTGCAAAGATCATCCCCTCATCTTTCAGCAGGGGACAGCTGGGGTGTTTTATCCTGAATCCTACCTTCTTATACCTGATTCTGGCTGCTGACCTTGGATTGAGGCTTCGTAGAGCTTCTTGAGGTTTGATTATTTTTTTTTTTCTGGCGTACCACAATCATAACCTCAACGATGAAGGAAAGCGTGTGGTGGCGTTCATATGTTTGAGGACCTGGCAAGAATCTGAAGTATCTTTATATTCTATGCCTAATTGTCATAGAGGCTTCTGATCAGCTGTGTAAAGTTCTGTAGAAATCATGTTATGCATTTTAATTAATCTGCATTGTGAAGAGGAGTGTGCTTGGTTTCTATTTTAAACATTATCAACTGATCATTGGTGTATTGAGAGCCCCAGCAGCAGGGTGAGTGCTGTGCATATCTCAGAACATGAGGATTCAGCTCTGTGTTAACACATACAGCGTAAACCATATCCAGAAGCCCAGAGACAGTCTCTCTTTAAATTATTTTCTCTTTACTACTTAGTATAATGGACTGGGGAAAAGCTATGTGGTCGGAGCACAACATGCTTACGGCTAAGATTTATGCACTCTTGGACTTCTGTTCTGTTGATTTAAACCAGTTGACCCCTTTATCCCATCCTGCTGCTGTTTTCCATGTGTCAGCTCCATGAGAGGACTCTGCCCACCCATGTGGAGTGGGGAAGAAGAATGAAAGAGGGAGCCCTGATCCTCCAGTGGCTGTGTGGAGGCTAGACCTCCTGTGGCTCTATTCCATTTTCATTTTCCTGTAACCCAGGAAGAGGTTATAGAGAATTCTCTGCCAAGCAGAGAGAACGGGATCCAAAGCAATGCCCAGGCTTGGCACTGAGTAGGAAAGGCAGAGGGGGAGGATCTGAAATCCCACTGTTGAGGAGGGGGAAGGTTTGGGATGCAGAAAGGCATCTGAGGGTGGTGAGACACTGGAAGAGGTTGCCCAGAGAAGCTGTGGCTGCCCCATCCCTGGAGGGGTTCAAGGCCAGGCTGGATGGGGCTTTGAGCAACCTGGTCTGGTGGGAGGTGTCCCTGCCCAGGGCAGGGGGGTTGGAACTCGGTGATCTTTAAGGTCCCTTCCAACTCCAACCATTCTATGATTCTATGATCTTTGTCTTTATCTTTGTCTCTGTGCTGCTTCACTCCGTCTTTCTGGAAGGGATTAGCTGTGCTCCTGCAGCACTGGGGCTGGGCCTTCCTTGAGAGTTGGGTTCAGCACCTTCTTGTTGCATTTATGGAACTGCAGAAGCAGTAAAAATTGTGTTTTCCTATATGTGAAATAGGTGGTTTTAGCCTCTTAGGTTTTTTCATTCAGCTGAGGAGCTAAGCAAAGGGGTCAGGAGAGAGACAAAGGTTTCTGCACTGTGGTTTGTTGCTGTGTATGAACCACTTGTGTTGATTGTACAGAGATTGGAGCAGACATTCAAAAAGAACACCATAAAAAGGAGGAGGCAGAGATACAAGAGCGCATTGAAAAAATGAAAGCTGAACTTTGGTCTCAGGTAAATTAAATTATGGTCCTGGCATTTAAATAATGATGATTCTTTGGAATAATTGCTATAGCATAAAGGCAGTTAAAGAACTTTGAGGTCACTGCTATGGAGCCGTCATTAATTTCAGATTGTTCACAGATTGCATGCACATATTTCTCCAGTTTCTGAGCACAACAAAGCATACTTTGACTTAATAACAAATTTTACATCTAGTGTGAAAATGGTCTCCAAAGCACACAGAAGTTATTGCTTGTTAAAGCTGTTCCCCATAGTGCTATGTAAGATTCTGAAACTGCCCTTTATGTTGAATATATGTATAGTGGTTATGACTGTGGCAGCTCAATGCTATAGTGTGGCTACATTTTAACAGGAATCACCGCAATAAAATTGCCAAATGGGCCAAAAGAAAATACAGAACTATTGATCATGTAACCTCTACTTCATCTTAATAGGATGTTAATAGAATGTGAGCACCTATACTTAAATAATAACTTGTTTTAAAGGCTGAAATGCTTAAGGAAGAGGCAGTGGATAAAGCTCTCAAAGAGGCAGCCGCTAACCACAGTGCGTTTGTACAAGACCTCAAACAAAAACTTGGAGAGGAATTAAAGGTATGAACCAGTTTGCTTTCATGACCGTGGAAATAGCTAGCATGATAGAACCGCGTGTTTGACAACTGAGAATGTCACTCTATGTTAAACAAAAAAAAAAAAAAAGTTTTTATTGATGCTTGCCATAACCATGACCATCATTCATCTGAGATTTGAACTCCAGTGCCAGGAGAAGTATTTGGCCTAAAGATATCTGGCTTTGTCTCTGTGCTAGATGAGACGTGAGCTTGAACTAGCTGGATTTTTAATTCATTTTCGGCATGTTTTATTTGGCTTTTTTTATTGAATTAAGTTTGTGGACTTTGTTGAAAATTCCTTGTCGGGCCTTGATTCAGCCAGCCGCTGAACCTGATAGGTGCATTTCTTAAGAGCAGCTAAATACAGGCTTAACTTTAAATCTGTCCAGAAGTTTTGTGTCACAGCATCACAGAATGGTTAGAGTTGGATGTCCATCAAAGCTAGAAGGGTATTTAACTGATTTCCTGAACCTGGACCCTAAGTGGGGTGGAGGAGAAGGAAAAATGCCAGCATATGTATATTCCTAAATGAAGTGCACCAATTGTAGCTTTGAATTTCTAGGTATGCTTAGCACATGCTTTAAGTGGCTGTTTAATATCTGAGAAAAGACTCAGAGATATACAGAGAGGAAGGAGGGCAACTGCCTTCTGGATCTGAGCCTTCCTGCTTTCTGCACCACTTCACAGGGCTTTTTATTACTGGAGCGTCCAAGTGCTCCTCAGTCAGGCACTGCACAGTCCATCTTACACTTTTCATCCTTAGTCTTGCAGCTTCCCAATGACAGATGAAGGGTGCACAGAGAATTGCTGGAGCGTTTTGCTTTGGAATTTTATTTTATACAAGTTTCTAAATATCTGTTCATACTGCAGGCAGTCAAAGCAATGTGCTTGGCATCTCAAGAGGAAAAGCAGGGACGTTTACAGTGGTCTTAAGTTTCCAGCTGAGTTCATTCTGTTTTATGGAGCTGTTTTCCAAGGGAGCTCTGTCTTTTGCTGTCATAGCATCCGCCGACAGTAGTTGGCAGAAGCTCAGTTCCTCATGTTTAACTGTTCAGTTACTTGCCACAAGCCTGTTATATATCTTCATAGACCTGAGTGCTCAGGATTTGAACACATACCATTTGTTCTGATAACATTGGTTCTAGTGACTAAGGACTAGGGAGCAGATAAAGAATTCTATAGCTGAAACAAAAGCAGAGGCAAATATATCTAAACTAATTGCAAGATGTTTTCTATTTGGTGCTTTGTGTTTCTTGCAGTTCATTTTAAGAGGTGTCTTAACAGTGCTTACTAGCAACTAGTGCGGAGAGGTGGTGGCAGAAAACTTACTCAGTGTCTGTCTAAGCAAACCCATAGTGGCAGCCAACAAGACATCTCACTGAATGAGTGATTGAAGTGTTTTTACGTTTAGGACAACTGCTTTCAGCTGGTAGCCTCAGGAATGGCTTTTTGCAGCAGTGCTGATGTGACTGTTCCACCACCACTAATAGTGAAGTGGCTTTAGTTAGGCTTCTTTGTAGGCAGGTCTTATTTGTCACTCCGCTTGTCAGCAGTAGGAAACCGACCAGTATCCACAAAAATACAGAGTACAGAGCTTATAGTTGGGTGTGCAAAAGATTTACATCAAACCTCATGTAATTCTGCTCATCGTGTATTAGAAAACCCACCAAGATCTAAGCAGCAAGAGCTTTCCGAGTAATGTCATGCCACTTCCACAGAGGATGCAGTGGTTCAGGGGTCTTGGAAAGAACTGTGAATGGTGGGAAAGCAGCAGAGATCACTGGGCAGTGAGTTAAGTAGGTTGGATCGCTTTCCTGGATGGTCAAGCTTGGCATGAGTTTGACATGGCCTATAATGGCAGCAGAGGTATATTGGTGTAGAGTTGTCTGGCATTCCAAATATATCTATGTCCATCCAGACCACCTAAGATTAGTGTTATAATATAATTTATCAGCCCAAGCAATATCTTGATGACAACCATACCAAGGACCAGGCTTCTCCATGTCACTCTAAAACCATGGCACTGGCCACGTGAGATTGTGAAGAAAATATACCAGGAAACTTGCGCCTTATGTAGAAAACATGGCTGATGTGGAATGATGCTACAGTAAGTCACTGTAATTGCCTCATAATTTTTTCCTGAAGTCTGTTCTGCTGAGCTTTACTGGGAATTTTTTAAAGACAAGTGAACAATAAGTTGCCGCTACATACCTCTACTTTTAACTTTGCTTAAGGAAGAGGTGAGGAAGGCAAAGGCAGAGATGAAGCAGTACATGGAGGAGGAGCAGAAGAAAGAGGCTGAAGCTGCGGAGCAGCGCATGGCTCACAGACTTCAGTGTGTCCTCATGGAGTGTGCCCGGGAGAAGACGCAAGCAGTGGCCGAAGCCAGGAAAGAGGAGAGGGAGAGAGCCCTGCAGGAAGCCGCCATGCAGCACAGGTGCTCTTAGTGTTTCCTCTGACTTGGCTGGCACACATACTCTGCGAAAGAAAATGAACAGAATTGCATCAGCATTGCTTTGATGCATCTTCTAGGCAAAGATCAATAGATACTTTAGAAAAAAACATATTTGGAAATTGGAAATGTCAAGCGGCCAGCAAGAGCTGCAGGCTCACTCTCTCTTGCTGACACTCCATATAGAAATGAAAGATATTTTGTTCCTAAGATCAAGTATCACAAAGCTAACCAAGTATCCCAAAGTTTTGCTTTTTATGGCTGACTTAGAGTCATCAGAAATAAAGATCTCAGGGGCCTATTATGCCATTCTTGACATCTATGCAAAACTGAAAAAGATGTGTTCATATAGAGCTCTGTGGAGCGCAGGAGATTCTACCCATAAAGATTAAGCATTGTGAATTAGACAGCTTTGATGTCAAGATAGTAACACACCCCTCTCCCTTAAGAGCAGAATACATTTCATTTTTTGACAGCACAAACAACAAAATAACCCAATGCTGTCACAATGAAAAGATCAGTTCAGGTGTGTTCCTTTGTAAGGTGCTTTCTATTTTTTCTGAACAGACTTACACTTAAGTTTTGATCCATTATTTAACACCTTCATTTTCACTATTAAAACATGCCCTTTCTGACAAAGATAAATCACATTCCGCATAAACTTAGCTGGTCTCTTTAACTTCTCCTGTTAGTAGAGCTCTGTGAAAGTATCTCCAGCAAAGTGGAGGGAGCAATAACAGGGGGCAGAAATTGTTTTCTCCAAATTGAAATATTTGGCTCAGTAACCTTAATGGATGCCTGATGCGCCATTCTTTACATATCCCTGAGCCAACTCTGGTGAATAGCACCCGAAATGTTTTGACTACATAATATAAATTTTATGCTTTATTACTGATGTGCTAGCACAAAGATGTCCTCACTACCACTTAAATAAAATTACAGATGAATCTGTAGTCTAGAAATCAGTTCTTAGGTTTCACTTCAAGACAGCGTTTTTACTCGGGGGCAGAATTTTTCAAAGTCTATGAAAATCGGTGTGTACTAGCTCAGAGACCTGAACAAAGAGTGAAAGAGTAACCCTTTGTATTTTTCATTTGGAAGCAAGCATCATTAAATGATGGCTGGATTAAACACATGCAGAATTAGAATCTTCCGCAACTGCCTTTGTGTCATCAGTGGCCTTCTTTTACCTTGTTTTGTTTCAGACGTCCTACATCAAGTTCTGATTTGATGTATATTTGTAGTTGAATAAGGGAGGTTTTACAACAACCTGAGCAGACTTAAATTGTTTTTTAAATAATCTTTAAATACAGGTAATCCTTATAAATCTTTTCTTTTTTTAATAGAAAGAGTATGGAGCAGCTCAAGGAAGAAAGTATGTTAGCTGAGGAGCAATATCAGAAGATTATAGAGCAATTAAACATAGAAAAATCTCATGAGATTAATACTGCCCTGAGACTTGCAGAAAAAGAGAATCAAAGTGAGACTGAAAAACAGCTCAGGGAAGCAGAAACCCTACGTCTTGATGAGCTGGAAAAAGTGACGATTGCACGGAAAGCAGCAGAAGGACAGGTGAAAACTCTCACACAAAAACTGGAAAAGATGACAGATTGGAAGGACAGCCTGGAAATTGAAATACAAGAAATAAGACAAGCTTTTCAAAAGTATATTGATGCCACATTTCCTAACCTGTCCCCTGGACAAGCAGATTTTATTCTGCCAGTCAGAAAAACTTTTGAGCAGAAGACACCCTAGAAGAACCAAAGGAATGACAATGACAAGGAATACAAGAGAACTGGTGTTACAAGTGTGAGTTTCACGACCATGGGTAAACAGAACTACAAATAGGTGATGCTGAAAAATAAATTCATCTCTGTTCACTGAATTATGTGAGCGTGGTTAGAGTGATACAGAGAAAAATAATCACCATTATATGAAATAATGAAGTGATGAGCCATGCTTAGAAATTATAAATTAATTTTTGTTTTACAAATGTTAGGGCAGAGGTTGGAACATGTAGCAGTTGAGGAGCTTCACACTGAGTCCTTCTTGAGAAGTAAAAAATCTGAAAATGTGATGAGAAAATCTGTTGCCTAGGTAAACATCAGCGCTTGGACTGTGAGGACTGTTGGCTCTGCCCCTGAATACTTGGGCATGGAGTAAGACACACAAGCTTTGAACACCTGCAGCTGGGGTTCTGAGATTTACAGGGCAGTTATTCTCTGTAGCAGTGTGTATGTCTATGAAGAGTACTTGCAAATTGAGTGATTACGCGATCTGAAAACTCACCTGGCTTGAGAAACAGCTTTTGGGCAAAAAGCGTGTGGCAGTGGGCGTGCAAAATAATTTCCCTGTGGGAGGACACGTTCACACGCTTCAAGCCTGCGTGGCTTTAGGTCAGCCTCGATACATAAATTGGGTCTGAGATTCAGCCTGCCTAAATGTCTGATTTATCATCAGAGGGGAATAAGACTTCTCACAGCGTTCACTTCATAGTCACTAAAGCTTTGTGTCTATCTCATTTGTTATCTCTTTGTCTGAAAATACTGTATAACATCTTGGTTGTGAGCTGAGGAATGTAAATGAGGGTGGATACAGCCTGGAGGTATAGGACTTACGGGATGCAGGGAAGGGCATCTTGGGATTGTACAAAAGCTTATTATGGGATATTTTGGGAATGGGCGATCAAGGGGATTTGGGGGAAAAAGAGTGGGAAAAGAGAGGAATAAGGGGACAAAAGAGACTTATTACAGGTAGACATCAGGCTGCTCCTGATCAGTGCAGACTGTCCTGTCTCTTCATTTAACTTCATTTCTAACTTTTCCTGGGTGCAGGGCTTTATCTGCATGCATGTGTATGCATGGAGGTCTACCTTCCAACAGCTGGACTTGGACCACAGGTGAAAGGAGCTGCAGGCTCAGGGTGCCAGCAATTGGAGAGACTGAAGTGCGTATTACTTGAGTACGTATATCAGTATGTAATCACTAGTATATATCAAGACAGGCTAGCTGACAAATAGGGTAAGAGGTATGGGAGCCAAGTGACAGTGGCCATAAATCTAAGGAGAGAGCGGAGTGTCTGAGATTTGACTACTTGAGGGACCAGGTGGTCAAAGCCAGTGACTAGAGAGGCTGTGAGTCTGAGGGTTGGCTGCTGCTAAGGTTGTAAGTCTGGACTATCTACCAGATATGCTTGTTTGCATGTGTGTATCTGTGCATGAGGCAACATGAGGGGCAACTGCATCTTGCGTGTCAGAAAACCAAGATGATGAAGTGCTTCAACTCCCCTTGAACAAACAGTTCAAGTTCTCTTACAATGTTAGATAAGTAGATTTTTTTTTTTGTTCTTCTCTACTGGGAGGGATGTAATATGGTCATATACTTCTGCAATGCCTTACTGCTAGCATTTGTTTCAGAAAAGCAGAAGTCACCCTGTCTTAAAAGGTTAGCCCATTTTTCATCTGGGATACAGGGGCCAGTGGTTGGTACAGACGGTGGCTGCCTACAGGGGTTAGTATTCTCTGTGGTGGACCTTAGTTCTGGGTACCCCAGTCATCCAGACAAGACTAAGGACCCCTGTGAGGGCACATCCCAGACCACTCCTGACCTACAGCCTTGGGAGCATGTTTGGAGACGGGCAGCAGGGGCTTGAGATCTGGTTGGCTGTGTCTATACATAGCTGTATATGCATGCAGGCATGCTCTGGGGTGGACTTATTCCCCAGTGGATGCACAGTATATACAGCATATAACAGTCTGTCAGACGTTGGCGTTACTTCTCATTGCCTTTTGGGAAAGGAAAAACATTTTGTTTTACTGCTTTCAAATGTCAAGGGGAAATTGTATTGGCTCTGCTTAGAAACGGTGTGTCCTCTTGAGTCTGTGTGCTTGATTGTGTAGAGATGAAAGGAGCCACAGCTTGGCCTAAGTGAGTATCTCTGCGGTCTAAATGGATACACAAGATAGCAAGCGGTAGAATCGCTGTGGGACCTGGAGAGCCGTTTGCCATGGACACTGTTTGGTATTTCAAGGAAATGTTTTAGAAGGTAAAGTATCCAACTAAGCCTGATTTAAAAGATATTTTTTTTTCCTTTCTAGTTGTAGTCACTGCACAGTATTCATTATGGTTGATTGGCAGGCTGGAAAAAAAAGGCTGTTTTTCATATTCCGTAAGTTTCTGCATGTCAGATACTTAACAGATGAAAGCTGTGAGTACATGAGCTATTGCTAGCTGATAAAAATCAGTTCAGACATACAAGCAAGCCTTTCACTGCATGAAGCAGAGACAGCATATGTTTGCTGGCTTGATTTTGTTCCTGTTTGAGAAGGATTGCAGCATGAAAAGTAATGCTACTCACTTGCAGTCTGAATCAGAGTGAGTGTGAATACATGCTTTTTGACTGTTCATCTGAATGATGCAAATAAAGGAGCTTTCAGATAACATCTGGACGCTGGGGTGCCAGTGGTGGCACATATTGACGGCAGAGTGCAGGAGACAAAACCTGGAATAGGGAGCTGTAATGGCTGCAATGAATAAGACAGAAAGCGGGGTTTCTCCATTAGTCATTCAGGAGATGTCTGAAATTGCCAGAAAGTACCACAGTCTGAGGAACAGTGAAACTTTCTAAGGCAATGCTATAAAGACTGAAAAGTGGATTGTCTAATTACTGTAGCTGAGCAGCTGAACTAGTAGGGAGCTGTGGAGTACGGCTGATAAGCAGCTAATTAATAAACTAGAGACATCTTGCTCATTAGTTCCTCAGAGGTCTGCAGAAGAGATCTGTGATGTCTTAAAAGCAGGATATGCAGATTGTGAAATCTCTGAATGCCTGGCATGGAGAAATTAAGTGTGAAAGGAACTAATGATGCTGGTAGCATTTGGAATGTGAGTGCACGCTGTCAGCGTGTGTGAGGCAATTAAGGAACCGCGGCGCCTCACGGGCAACAGACCACAGAGCAAACACGCGCTGTCTATGCACGGCTGTAGTGTACCCACACAGATAGAAACCGAGTAATTGTGATTGAAGTTACTGATGTGATTTCCTTTGCTGGGCTTAATTAACAACAGTTCGGCGTTAGGTTTGCTGCTAGTTAAAATACAGATTGAGTAAAGGAATATGAGTGACTAATCGCAAACTGCATCAAGTGACTGGTGGGAGATGCAGATGCTGCAACAACTGGCATTAATATTGGCTAGAACGTACAGTACATGTGTGTTTTGGGGATATCGAGGCAGGGTTCTACCTGGGGTCGCTGGCAGTGACCAGAGGGAAAGACAAATCCTAGAAAGAAGAATGGGCCAGCAAGAGTGATAGAAACATCCTGGGGAGTGAGGAAACCTGTGCCGCCACCATTGCAGTTTGCTGGCACTAGCAATTAACAGGTCACTTTAGCTTCTTTTGGGCCAGTGAGCAAACCAAGGGTTAGATAAACAGCTTAACTAACAACAGCTACTAAAGTAGCTGCAAGAAGAAGGATAAATAAAACTGCTGCACCCCCAACATGGCCTGTCCAAATTTTGGCTCTTCTAGCTGACCATCGACAGTTTGTCTTGTTCTTATTAAAACAGTCTCTAGGACTTTGTTTTGGCTTTTTCTATTGCTGTCTTATTACTGGATCTTGCGTTTCTTTTGCATACTTGGAATTTTCTAATATACCGCTGCAGTCCTCTGTTATGCTTGTCCTAAAAGTTGAGTGACTAAAGAAAAATCCTGCCCATTAAGGTGTCCGAGCCCTGTATTTTTCTGTTATTTTTCTCATCAGATTACAGTCCTCCTTCCTCTAATAAACTTTCCAAAAGGCACAGGCACTTTTAGTTTGTTTATTTGAAAACTCAAGCCACACTATAAGAGGAATATTGCTGGCTGAAGTTGAGCTCCACTTCATTTTATCTTCTCTCACAGCTTCTCGGGATTAGTTGCAGTACTTCTGGGTACTACTGGTGTTAGCCACAAAAGCTCCAGTCCCTTCCCTGTGTTGCCTATGGCATCCCACAAGGATTCCAGATTGTTGGGGGTTTGTTTTTTTCCTTACCTGCCAAGTACTGCAAGTATTAGGTTTTGGAAAAGAGTTTAACTCAGTTTAACTCTGAGGCTAGTACCTGAGCTACTTTGACTCTGTATCTAAGGTGTTAACCATCTTTGATACATTTGTGATAGTCTCTCTTTAGTATGAGGTTTAGAACCTGGATTTATACCAAATTCTGGTTTTCAGTGTGAATTTAAAAGTCAGTGACCCCGGCCTTCAGCCTTAAACTTCACCTTGAAGAATCTTATAATTTCATTACATCAGTAGGAATCTGCTGCTGAGACACTTAGCTATTCTAGTGAGCACCTGAAGCCCTTCTGTGACATTCTCTTTAAAATGCTAAATCTGGCTGTCTGCAAGAAATGCTTATTTCTGGGTCAACTGAATAGATGGTTTCATCTCATCCATAAAACCTTTTTTTCTTCCCTCCTGCTTCTAGCTGAATAACCTCACCATTCGCATTTGGTGTCTTTTCAGGTGTTGCATCTCGTTTCTCAGTTACAAAGGACATTTCTAATGGCAATAATAATCTCTGCTTGGATGTATCCTTGCCTATATTTTGAGGAAACTGTTTTTCTGTGTACTCTTATATTATAAATACCTCCTTTGTATATAGGAATGAAATTTGGAGACTTTTGAAATAACAGGAGATGAATTCTTAGAAAGATTATCTGGACTAGAACATTTAATTGCATTAAATCTTTAGAGCTGACTGTCATGAGAAAATGACTGAGGAGTCAACTCTCAGAACACTTTTGTGTTCCCAGCCTGACTTGATAAATTACCTACATAAGCTGTTGTCTGCAGATATAGCATTAAATAGCCTTGGAAAGCGTCTCTTGAAGGTGCCAAACCTCTTCCTCTAAGGTCTAATATCTTCTGACTGCCAAATACTTGCTTTTTCTGGCTTGTGACTTTCACTGGCTGCAAGGGTAGAGGAATCAAGATGCCAACACTTGTTAACTAAAGTAAGCTAGCTTGAAGATCTCCCTAACCATATTTTCTAGATTCAAAGCTTAATTTAGGGTTGTTCAATAGGTTTTCATAAAACATGAATTCAAACAGAAGTGTTCTTAGACAGTGCAAGTAATGAGTTTGAGTAAAAGCATTACTGCTGTGCTCGTACCCCATTCCCTTGAACCTGACTTCTGACCCAGGAGATACGGTGAGGACATCATAGGTGTGTTCCTTTGTCCTCCGTGTCACCTCAGTGAATCAGGTCAGATCACCTGGATACAAGCATATTCTTGCATAAGAGTGCATGGTTATGAGAACATGAGTGAAAGCAGTTTTGTTTTAAATAAATTTGCCCATGGGATGTAACACCCAAGAAAAGAGCCCTTTTTGTTTGAGGAAGAGGGAGGTATAACACTGAAAAGATACTGCAAAAGGAAATCATGATGCTTTTTTGAGTCTTTTCATTAGTTTTTTGTTAAGTAGAACCAACACAGAAGGTTTTGAGTACTGCACTCAAAAAGCCAACGTTCTCTCAGTTCTTGTTTAGCTAGATAAAAAAAAAAAAAGAACCACTTTTTCTTTTGGGCACCGGCTCACAGTATTTAAGGCACTTTATGGCTAAGGTTGCTTTATAATCTTTATAACACACATAGGTGCAAGATAAAGAGTTAGAAATGAATCATTTATACAGCTCATCTGGGACTTCAGCAGAAAAAGTCTGAAAAATCCATAGCAGAAACCTGTAGAGACTCTTGCCAAGTTACAGTAGGAGCTGCCATGGTTGAACATGCATGCAAGTTGTCTGAAGATGGGCGGTCCTAGAAAAAGGAAAGCGTAGCTTATTGAATTTATGAAAAGGACCTTTATGAAGAGTTGCTGGCAAACACTACAGGAAAGTGTTCAAACATACCTGAGGCCTGCAAGCTCGCTAACCCAAAAGAGCCGGAGTGCACATGTCTCAGGTATGTCAAAGCACTAAACCAGGCTTGAAACACTTCCAGCATTGGTAGGGCAGGGCACTGAACCTTAACTGTCAGTGTTCCTTAAGGTACCGCAGGACTACAAGGCAGCATTAAATATAGGATCCTTTGGGGGTAACTCAGTACAGACTCGCTATTTGTACAAAAGGAGGGTTTTCTCATTTAAACTGGAAAGTTACTGTGGACTTGGAGCTACCTGTTGGAAACAGATTGCTCCCCTTCACTTTCTGAATCAGGTAATAAAAGTCCCCTTGCCTTGCTAAACAGACATTAGTGTTACCTTCAAGTAAGGCCACATTTTCACAGAATGAAGTGTCCCATATTAAAATTGGATTAACATATTTTCCTCCCCACCCTTTTCTTTTATTCTGGCCCAACCGTTTGCTGTGGTGCTGAGAACTGGATCGGGGACCTGACTCCTCTTTAAAAGGGGAGAGTTGAGAGGCAAGGCATCGCAGATGCACGTAGATCTTTTGTTATAAAACAAGACCTTTGCTCTTGATTCAATAGAGAACAAGGTAAATGCTTGCTGGCGTGTTTAACGCATCATCATCAGTCATGTGGGGAAGGCAGAGGAGGAGCTTGCTGCTGCTCTAAGGCTTGTGTTAAACTTTTCCTGAATTCTTTCACTGCTGAGATTGACTCTGTTTTGCTTTTTGCTGTTTGATTATTTATTTTTTTATAAAACTTGTTTCTCCACTAGAAACTCAAAGTCACATTAGGGATCACTTGTGAGTAATAACTTAGACAAGTGTAGGTTTAAAGTTAACTGTCAGAGGTGTGTTTCTTTACAGGGCAACTCTTGAATTACACAACAGAAAATAAAACAAGCTGTAAATGTGTTTGACTTCTGACTTTCATCTATAAATATATTTAACCCAAACATTGCATCCTTGTGCTAACGTGCAAGAACCAGAAAGCAAACACAACAGACACCATCACTGTGATGAAGAAGAGGAGGCAGTTCAAGGAAATAAAAAATAGCTGCATCTCCCATTTCTTAATGAGTTTAATCAATATCAGAAAATAACTGTTAAACTATTATTCTTGTAACCAGCTTATATTAATTACCCATTCTATTTAGGGACTGATTAAATACCAGTAGTAATTTGCCTGGGAATAATTGAGAATGGAAACTGGGTAACATTCAGGAACATATATGCATTCAATAATACCCATCCCTTGGGTATTAAATAGTGCTCTATACAAGACTTGCTGACCTCTCCTAGATAAAGGCTCCTGAGTGGTTTGGAATACTCTCTTAATGGAAGAAATCTGATCAACATCACAAACTGGACTGATCTTTTCTTCTGTTACAGAGCACATGAGATGGAACTGATTGCTGTAGTCAAGAGCAGAAACTTCCCATGCCATCTCACAAACCATGTGAATGAAACCGTGTTTGAAAGCATGACTTGGATAAGGCTGTAATACTCGGTTCAGTTCAGTAAGCTGAGCTTTGTAAGTAAAAGCTGGGAATTACTAGCTTTACTGCCAAGGAAAAGTCCGAACGCTTTTAATTCTGCTGCCAGAAGGGGCTGTATTGGCAGGAAACTGGAGAGCTCCTGGCTGACTTTGTTGGAAACCTTGCAACGTTACAGAAACCACCAGCCACCCAGTCTGCTGCATATGGGACATGAACTGTAATTCACTGCCATTATTACCGGTCAATTAGAGATGCACCCATGTGGCTGAGACCTTGATCTGTGTCTGTGCTGTGTAAGCTGACACATGCTCTCGCAGGCGCTTGCCAGTTCAGAACTGAGCTCCGTAGAGACCATCCTCTGCAGGGCTTTCACTGAGGACAATGAGTAGTCGGATTCCTTTCATAATATGTCGCTGGACCACTATGATCTCGCCAGAGGATTCCTGGGAAGCTGCCAAAAAGACAGCAAAACTTTCTTTTATTCCATTCAGAAGGAAAATAACCTGGGATTCTCTACGCACACCATACCAGCAGAGCTCTTTCAGTATGTGCCCCCAATCTTTTTAGCTTTAAATCCGGGGTTAAGATGTTGGAATGTACATTGTTCAAAGATCCTCCTGAACAAAAAGCTTCTAATACTGTAAAAGCCTGAAAGCCTTAGTTTCATCTGTTCCTGTGCTTGGTTCTATCGAAGCAGCAATACGTCGAGTGACTTGGAGTGGGTCTTGAAAGTCTGGCAGTGGAAGAGGACATTCATGGTGTTGAAAGAACTTGCTTGAAAGAACTGAGCTCATTTGGAAGTGAATAATGTGGGTTCAACTCTATAAACCCTGGAAGTTTCTAAAGCCCCTGCTGTTTGCTTTTTTTTTTTCCTTTGCTAAACTTATTTTTCCTTTGAGAATACTAAAACTGCATATCTTTATTTTCCTCTGGACAAAAAAAAAATGGCTTTTGGATACTGTAATCCTGAGCATAAAATCAGTATACATCTTATTTTAATTGCTTTCCAGCCTTACTTAGGACAAAAAGATCTATACTTCTGCAATTTACTGATCTGTTCCTACCCAATGCCAGCCCAGGAAGCAGCCTGGAAAACCTGAGAGGTATGTTATTGTCTAAAGCCCAGGGGAACAGTAAGAACCATTACGACCCCACAGGGAGAATGGCAGCTGGTGTTAGGTGGTGGCTTTTTCTTGGTTCTCAACATGTTCCTGTCAGGCCTCTTTCCTCTTGGACATGAAGTGTTTCGGTAAATCCAGTTTATGGCATTAAGGAGTGTCTGAGTTCAAACATGCTGTGTGGATTGGTCACTGTGAGCAACACTCTCAGGTCTCCTTCTACAACTGCTGGCAGTAATGCTCTTACAGCACCTTCTAGTGACTTATCTTTGTAAAGTTAGAATTGTTCTTCCTGTAAAAAGTCTTGTAGGCATGATACTAATGGTAATGTGCTGGAAAAGCTGGATGTCAGCTGCTATCAGCATGACTTTACTGAGGCTGGCAAAACTCTTCACCTTTCCCCTTTCCTTGCAAGCTCCCTTAATGAATCTGCTGTGTGTGGACCAGAGAAGCAGCGAGTCTGCTGAGACTGTCAAAAAGATTGTCAACAATTTAAGAGCTACCTTTTTGAATGCATGTTGGAGGGAGGAATTTCTTGAAGAGTATTTTGCGGCAGTTTCTTTCTCCCTCACCCTGGAAATGACTGTTGTGCGCTGTCACCTCATGTGCACACATAGTATGTATGCAAAGGGGAGGCATTTCTTTTTTAATATTTCAATAGTTTTCACTAATCTACTGGAGTCAGAGTCAAAGAAACTAGAACCGGCACAGAAATGTTTGAAAGCTGGCAAACTAGCATCCTTGAGGAATTACAATAGGCATATACAGTGATCTCTTACCTTTATTTCACCATCACCTCCCCCCAAGCTGCATGCATAGCTCATTTTTCTTACCTGTTGTATTTTCTTCTTCTCTTCTTGGCTCCAAATGGTGGGAAGGTTGACTTTGCTACAGTCAGTACAGATAAGAGGGAAACATCTTTCCTTTAGCTGCAGGCCTCTAATTAGCCCCAAGTCTTCCATGGGACGTCGAAACAGCTTTTTCCTTCACATGCTGATCAGAAGCCCCTTCACTGCAAGGCTAGTTATCAGGGTAGGGAATTTTTTACAAGCCAAGTAGTCCAATGCCTGCCTTACTCCACAGATAACTACAGATGTGGGTGCTAGGAATATCTGTCTTCATTAGAAGTTGGGGATGGATTGCTGGCACAAAGCAAGAGGCTGTTTCATGCCTGCGCTGAGCACAATGACATTCCAGTCTGATAGCGTGTCAATGTTTGATCTGCTGCTCGTATTTGAAGGTGTGGCTTGGGTAGGTTCTACTTGATTGGGACATAAACAAGTTTACTGCCAGATATGTTTGTTGATATGGAGTTAGTAACTCAAGCTTTTGGGGAAGTTTTACACTGTGGGTGTTTTTCCAGCACTTCTAGAAGAAGTCTGATATAGAGAGGATACAGATTTTAGCAGGCTCTAAACTTATATACTTTCTCTTGATAGTATATATTTATTTACCCATTTAGATGTCCATTATCTAGAACGCTGTGAAGCCTCCAGCATAAGCAAGAGGTCAAAGAAATGGCCAGTGACCTTTCAGCAAAACATCCTTCCAGAGTTTCACAGCTACTTTTGAGAGCAGTTTGTGCATTCAGGGTCATCCACAAAGCTTTAGAAATAAGCTTTAATGCCAGAATGGGCTTCCTTCAAAAACTCTTGCTCTAGGAGGAAGAGGAATTTCTTCAGTGTGAGGTAAAAGGGGATGTCCTTTTGCAGAGCAGTAGAGCTGGCTGGAGGGGTTGAAATTCTTCTTAAATATAGAATTGTGTCAAGAGCAGCCACCAGGCTCGGAACTGGCATGGAAATCCTTGCTTTGCTCAGTGTCCATTTTTACAAATCTGTATGTTACTGCCTTGATAGTGTAGGTCGAAGCTCAATCCAGAGTCCTGTCTTTGTGAAATACACTCAGGTCAATACTCAGCGTGTGTTGTCTTTTAAACTTCAGCCCAGAGGCCACTTACATTTTAAATTAATTCTATCCTTAATTGAACTTTGAATGGAGGTCATGAAACCTGAAGTTTCACAGTTATGTTTAAGTCTTACATTGTCTTTAGGTTATACCTTCCAGTGAAGCTACAGGTGAGGCCTCTGGAAGTTCTCAGCCTGGTGTATGCAAGCTTAAAGAAAGGTAACGTGATGTGTCTTTTATTAACAGAAATGACTCAGTCCTTCAAACACTATAAAACAAGAATTTTACGATTCAGATTAAGTTGATGATTGAGAGACTAAAGGAACTATACTAGCTTAAGAATAGAGAAACTACATTAAATTAAGCTAGGAGCAGCATTTCAAGATCACCACTGCTTAAACATCAGCGATACGGTGACACACAAGTGGAGAGAATTAAATGAAGTTCAAAAAGCTGAACAAAGCCAGACTAGAGATAAAGCCCACAGAAAACTAACTAAAGCCACAGAAGAAAAGCAAACCAAGAACTTCCTTGTCTGTCCTACAAAGCTGATCATAACCAGATGATCAGGCGGATCACCCCCAGGATAAGGGGGCTGCGGCGTTGCCTGGTGACTGTCTTGAAACGATGACTACCTCTGACACTACAAGGGAGCAGGTCACGCTCATGGCTGGTGGTCATGTCTTTCGCATCCTAATATCTCCACATGGAGCTGTTACTAAGGAAGTGCCAGAGGAAGCAACAGGGACAGCTTTGGCAGCAAGAACTCAGTGTGAATGTAGGGATATTCTTGTTGCTTTTTCCACATAGTCCTAGATGTTACAAATGACCAACTGGAAAGAAGTGCCCAGAATGAGTTTTTTGGAAACTGCTGCTTCACATTATATTTCTGAGTAAAGCAATGTCTTTCTGTGGGCACATGAGAGCATTTGTCTTGTATACCTATAAATATTTAAAACCCTTCTGATCTGCTGTTAAGATTTCCTGTGCTCAAAATGACTTACCAGCAGACTTGTTTCTAACTGCTCCAGAACTGTAAAGGATAGGTATTCTCAAAATCCTCCTGAGCTCTGTGCCTGTGGCTGTACACTCGAGTCAATCTGTACCTCTGACATCTTGATAAAGACTTGAAGAAAACTCCAGTTTCACTTCAGTTGTCTCCTTGTCACGGGAAGGAGCTGAATGGGAGGTCAGAGGGAGTCAGCGTGGTAAACTGTCCTAGCAAAGGACTTTCAAAATTTCTTACAAGAGAAGCCTTTGATTCAAAGCAAAACATTGTGCCTTTCTCAAACATTTGTTCACGCTGAGGAACAGGTCCCCATCCTTGTTTCAGCAAGATGGGCTGCCATGGTTTAATCCCAGCCGGCAAGTGAGCATTGCACAGCCACTTGCTCACTCCTCCAGCTGGAACTGGGGAGAGAGTCAGAAGAGTAAAAGTGAGAGAACTCATGGGTTCAGATAAAGACAGTTTCATAGGTAAAGCAAAAGCCCTGTGCACAAGCAAAGCAAAACAAGGAATTCATTCACTGCTTCCCACCAGTGAGAAGCGGAAAAGTCCTTGACTCTGTGTAAGGGCTGCTCAGCGCTAATGAAAACATCTGTGCATCATCAACACTGTTTTCAGCACAAACCCAAAACATAGCCCCGTACTTGCTGCTGTGAAGAAAATTAACTATCCCAGCCAAAATCAGCACGTGGTCTTAATGACCATCTCTAAGACCTTTTCAGTCACATTTTATGTCTACGGTTAAATGGTTATTTCTACATCACATATTTTCTGTACTTGTAATTTCACAAATTGGTTTTCTATCACCTCGGGATATTTTCTATCTAAATATTGGTTTCATTTCTATTACCAAGATTAGCTGACATGCCAGATTGAAAAAAAAAAAGCAATCACAGCTGGCCAGTGCTGCATATCTGTAGAAAAGTCTTAGAATTCATTTCTAAACTAAAAGGTAAGAAGAAGTGCTAACTCAGCAATTCTTCTGGTTTTCTAAGAGGTAGCAGGCATCCCATGATGTTAAAATACCATTTTTTTCCAGTCCTTATTGCTGCTTTTGAAGATCACTACAAACAGGCACAGCTCTCTGAGGAGTTCTTCTGCCAAGTATTCAGCACAAATTGACAGGATCTTAAGCCTTAATAGCTGCTCTAGGGGAGAGAAGCTGCGCTGGGAATAGAATTGCTTTGGGGCAGCAAGATTCAGAATTTTGGAGAAGGATTTGCAAATTTATACATAACTTCAAGGGTATCCATTTGGTTCCCAGCTCGTTTCTTGACATGGGGAAAAACACTGCAGGGAGGGCTCTGGAGTGGTGTTGCCCTCCCTCTCTGATTGACTGATCATTCCCTTCCTTTCTGACAGATGAATGAAGAGCATCTTTGTACAGCGGTGGGAAGTCTGTAGCGGGATAAAAATGAGGTGAGTGAGAAGTTAATTTACAAACTGTGGAATAACCACCTTCCCATCATTAGTGCATTTTTTTCTTCTCCGCTAATGGAGTCAGAGCCATAGCAGCATATTTCCTGTAAGATTCTTTCCTTTATCCACGTACTGGACAGTTGTGTTTCCATAACTTTGGAAGAACTTCCTATAACCTGAACTGAGAAGAAAGTCCTCAGTCATGGATCTCCTGATGGGTCCCATCAGTGTGGGGTGCTGCCCAGCAGTTGTTTCTTACACGTGTTCAGCTCGTAGGAAAATTACCGCATCTTTTTTTTTTTCTTTTCTTTTTTGCTTACTGGTGGGATATTTGGGGCTGTTGCAATGCCTCATCTTAGCATTGCACAAGAAGGTGGTCTCCTGTAAAAAGAATATTAACGTTTCTGAATCAGTAGCATCTGTACAGACGTAAGGACTAGTTAATATGTAGCTAACCCGTGGAATAGCAGTGTTTGCATCCGGCCAAACTGCAGCTCTTCTGAAACAACCCAGCAGGAATACATGGGAACTACTAGATCTATATCAAGTAGTATATGATAAGTCCTGGGTCTAATTTTCAGCAGATTCTTTTAAGAGAGATAATTAATGGGAAAAGCTCTTGGTCTGTGTTATTTTTACTAATGTCTTTGACCAAAATGTTAATGTAATGTTAATATTGTTTAGGAGCCTTAGGTAGTGATTCATCTGAATACAGCTGAATAATGCATCTTTTGCAGGAGTTTCCAGTTGAGGCACTCGATGCTGGTATGTCTGGAATCCCTCCACTCCCTCTGCACAGTGAATGCCACAGCTCTTAAGGTTTGAAGGACAAATAATTTTACTCCGCACCCTTTTCTGTAACCTGGCAAACACAGTGCATCCATTGTGCTTGCTAAGGGATCCAGGCTAACAACAGTGTGTTTGTTTCTGGGTTTCTACACTTCTGGGTTTTTTTCCAGAAATGCTCAAATGAAGGGTAAATCTTTTGTGCTGTGTTATCTGTGAATGATTTTTTTTTTTTTTTTTCATTTCTAAGTTAAAAGCCAAATTGGACTTCTTTGTCCAGCAAAATCTTGCTGCCTTGGTGTCACTTTCATCCTGGGAACAGCTGTCAGCTTCCCTGTACAATGAGTAAGGTTAAGCTCCTTGTTAGGTACCCTAATATTGTAGTGAAATTGTGATATAGTGGGAATTCAGGGGAGACACAGTGCTAGCGTACCCAAACATCCCTTCTTTACTGCAGAAAAATGATGGAGCTGGGAGAGGAAAACGGAAGAGCAGTCTAATGTTCCTTTACCATATTCTAAAAGGAAGGCTCAAACCCTTAACGATACTTTAAATAATTGCTAGAGATGTCATCTGGGACTCCCTTACATGTGAACCACTAGTCTGCGCTGTGCCCCAATGAGCCTAAAATGGATATATACATACCACTTACATAGGAGAGTCTTGGAAACTTAAAATAGTGCTCACGTTCTTGTGTGAATGTGTCCTTAAAGCTGAGGCGGTCAGCACTGTCTGCTGGCATCGTGTGGAGCTCCAAGCAAGGCAGCGTGGGGACAGAGGCCCCCAGTTGCTTATATGCAGGTTTGAGGAGGAAGAGAGAATAAAAAAATCTCCCACAGGAGGTCACCAAAACTTTTTCAGCTTCAAACTAACAGACAAACTGGAGAAGGTGACATGACATGTCTGCCCTCAAAAATTAGATTTCTGACTGTGAGACTTCCATGTGACTCTGGAAATAACAAAAGCCAGACAGATGGAGTCTATTTCCCTCTTGAAAGAGACAGGTTTTGCATTCTTGTGTGAATACAGGCTTTCCTTGCACTGCTCCTTGGGAAGAATCAAGTGCAATCAAGTGATTATTAATTTCTGCATCAAGGTACAAGGTAGTTTTGGGATCCTGAAATGTAGCAAACAAAAATCTGCGTTGCATGGCTTATGTTTTAATTTCAGAGATGAGGAGAGAGACAGTAACTCAACTTCTGCTTGGATCCTGCATCGTAAGCTGTAAATCCTTGCACTTAAGTGTGTCATCTTCAAAGAGCTTTACCTGGTGCCTTGCATTGTTTCTGACAGCAGAAGACCTTCGGGCCAGAGGGATGACGCTTGCTCACTAGCAGGCCACCGGGTCAGAGGAGGCCTGAGCACAGAGAGAGGGTAACCTGAGCTGTAAGGTCAACTTGATTAGCGTCTCCTTCAGATGAACGATGAGTGAGAACGACCAAAGGAGTAGGCATTGCAGAATCCCTCGGTGCACATGACTATGTAAGTGGAGCTCAAACAGACCCTTCCCCAGGCAATGGGTTGATGCAATGGGTGAAGCTTCGTAAGGCAACGCTTCTTGCCATCCTGGCAGGCATGTCTTCTGTGGCACAAGCTCTTCACTTGCCTCCTGTGACTGCCAAGAGCTCAGGCTGTGCTCTCAATTCACCTGCTGAGTCATGACGCTTTTAATGGCTCTTCAAACGAATATTTAAAGTCCTTATATCACAGAGTCAAGAAAGAGTCTTTTTACTATCGGTTTTATTAGGTGTCAATGGCTCACAGACACCACTAGGGGGAATAGTTTATCTAACTTTCAACTTGGTATGAAGCTAACTCTGGGAAGCTGTATACTAAAAATTTTTGAGGGATAAAGAAGTGTCTTTAATTCTAGTTACAACAACACTGGATAAACCAGGCCTCCATTTCCAGAAACTATGTTTAAAACTTAATACTAATTATAGGGGAGAAATTCAACTCCTTTGATCCTTAAATAGTGTTCTGCGACTTGAAGTCTTCAGTAGATTAACAACAAATTAAATTAAAACCTCCCATGGAACCATGATTTTTTTTGGAAAATATATAATTGACTGTCCTTCCCTTCTTTCCTCCCTCCCTCTCTCCCTCCTTACCTCCTTGATTTCTTTCTTTCCTTCCTCCTTTCTTTCTTTCCTTCCTTCCTCCTTCCCTCCTTCATTTCTCCTTCCTTCCTCCTTCCCTGCCTCCCTTCCTCCTTGCCTCCTTCCTCAGCATCAACTGCTTTGCTCTGCAGAGGTTGTGCTACTTGCAGGTGTAGACATGGCCACAGATACCAGAAGGCAAGTGAATTTCTTGAAACCATCTTTAAATTGTCTTTTAAAAGTCCTTAATTTGTCAAGCCAAAACTGCACAATTATACAGGCTCTGCATAAGGGCTAAACACCTGGACAAATCCTACCTATGGCTTCCTGTCCTCCGAAAGTATCTGTGTAAGCCTGTGTTAGCCATAGCTCTGGGAAGGGCCATGAAAGCTTCTCCTCCTGCAATTTGTGGAAAAAGCAGTTATGTAGATTTTTGTTCTCTTGATGAATGTCCTTCCTATAATTACTGAGCTTAAGGGTATTGATTTTTTTTTTTTTAAATGGGAATGCAGGAGCCCCATTAGCTGTGCCCCTAGAGTGAAACCTAAGACTTCACAGCGTCCTTTGCAGGATTATTTTGATGCCTGCTCCACAGACCTTCCCAAAGCATTTCCCACAGGTGATGCTGGGGCTCATTGCACCGTACCTTTGTGCACACACTGAGAAGGTGGATGCAATCCTGCAGTTACTTGCCAGGTAGCATAGTACCATCTTAATTTTACTGGTAAGAGTGACTTGCCTGGGCTCACAGAGGAACAAAATGATGATCTCGATCTTGTTGCGATTCTCAGCAGAGTACTCTCTGTCTGACACCTTGAACCGAAGGGAAAAAATTGAATCAGCTGAAAACCAGTGTAGCCTGTCAGCTCTTACGCCTGCATTCCCTGTGCCTTTTGAGCTTACTTGATTGCCTTTTAGGGACATGGCTTTTAAATTCAATTAACGTGCTATTACTCTTCCTCTATCTGACATGGAAAAGCTTGAATTAATTGAGTATTGACTAACTGAACTAGTTACAGCGAGGCGTTGCTGTCATCTGACAGCAATGCTCATTGGTGTGTGCAAGAGCTGAGGAGGAACCTGGGGCTCACTGGGCTTGTGGGCTGTGACCCCCTGCACCTGGGGGACCTGCAGGCAAGAAACTGGGAGGGCACAGAGGAAATGGGACAAGAGGAAATGGGCACAGACTTGTATATAGGAAGTTCCACCTAAACATGAGGAGGAACTTCTTGACTTTGAGGGTGGCAGAGCCCTGGAAGAGGCTGCCCAGAGAGGTGGTGGAGTCTCCTTCTCTGGAGACATTCCAAACCTGCCTGGGCACGTTCCTGTCCCACTGCTCTGGATGGACCTGCTTTGGCAGGGGGTTGGACTAGATGATCTCCAGAGGTCCCTTCCAACCCCATATCATCCTGTGATTCTGTGATAGAGCCAGGAGAGCTGGCCCAAACTGGCCAAATACTGGGAAAGGAGGAAGCAGCGTTGATGACTGTAAGTAGACAACTGCGTTTGGGCTGTGTATTCCCAATTAATCCTCGTGGCCGCCTTCACTGGAGCAGGTCCCATGATATCCCATTTCTCTGGATAAACAGCTTTGACTCGGAGTCTGTAAACCTGAAGGAAAAGTACAATTTGATATTTAATTATGGGTTTCCATGTAGGCTACTACAGAATCAATCCCAGAATGATATTTGGTTGGAAGGGACCTCTGGAGATCATCTAGTCCAACCCCCCTATGTTTTAGCTAAGAGGGAGCCCTGTGTGGTTGATGTGGAAGGATTATATGTATTAACTTAATGCACTAATTTCCCTCATGATGACTTGTATATATACATGTATATATAGCATATATGCATACTTCTGGCTTTTGTATATTCATATATATGTTTGTGTGTATATAGCCAGAGTTACATATGCCATATATGTGTTTTGCATATACACATATATCCATATACACTCTCCATATACTATTCATATACATATAGATTGTATATATGAGCTTATATTTAGGTACATAGCCCTATGTATACATGTTTATACATAGGTATGTATGTATATTATACATAGGTATGTATGTGTATTTATGCATGCCTACCTATACCAATAGACATCCACATACGTGGTTGGAATGCACATATAGATGTTTATGTACCCCTATATTGCTGTGTCTCTATATGTATTTGTTTTGCATGTACACACACATATATATGCTATATCAACATGCGTTTCTGTACCCTGTGTGGTAAGTAAGCCCGTGTTTTGCCCACCCAGATCTGTACCTATAGGTGCAGACACCCCCATCCATAGGCGCACCCACGCCGCTCCCCACAGGGGCCCCGAGCCCGGGCCGCGCCGCGTCCCCATGGCAACGGCCGGCGGCTGGGCCCGGCTGCGGGCCGCCATCGCCCTTCTTCGCCGGGCCGGGCCGGGCCGGGCCGTGGGGAACCGGGGGGGAGACCGGGCCGAGGGGGGCAGGTGAGAGCAGGACGTGTTGGGGTTACCCGCGGCGGCGGGAACGCTGTGAGGCCGGGAGGGGGGTGCCCCGAGCAGCGGTGGGGCCGAGGGGCGGCGGGTGCCCTGTGGTACGGGGGTGAGGGGGACACCCCGCCTCGTGAGGAGAAACGTTGGAAGGGGGCACCCCGAGGACAAACGTTGGAAGGGGAACCCCGGGGACAAACGTTGGAAGGGGAACCCCGGGGAGAAACGTTGGGAGGGGGAACCCGAAACCTTACGTCAACGTTGATGCCGTTAAACCTGGGCGTTTTGTCCAGTATGTCTTGTGTCCAGGCAGACAGCATCCTCAAGAAAATCGTTCGCAAAATCGGCCAAGAATGCACTGCCCAGGGACAAACCGTTTCTGAAACCTTGGTGGCGTTCATGGTAAGCACAAAGGAAATGTTTAGGGTGGGGTTTTTTTAATTATTATTTAGTTTGGTTGTTTTTCTAATAAAGTTCAAATTCTGTTGCAATCCATAAAATATTAAGACAAATATGTATTGATAGAATCACAGAATCATAGAATGGTTAGAGGTGGAAGGGACCTCAAAGATCGTCCAGTTCCAACCCCCCTGCCCTGGGCAGGGACACCTCCCACCAGACCAGGTTGCTCAAAGCCCCATCCAGCCTGGCCTTGAACCCCTCCAGGGATGGGGCAGCCACAGCTTCTCTGGGCAGCCTGTTCCAGCATCTCACCACCCTCACAGGAAAGAATTTCTTCCTGATATCTCATCTAAATCTCCCCTCTTTCAGTTTAAAATTGTTACCCCTCATCCTATGGCTCCATTCCCTGATAAAGATTCCCTCCCCATCTCTCTTGTAGCCCCCTTCAGGTACTGGAAGGGGCTATAAGCTCTCCCCAGAGCCTTCTCTTCTCCAGGCTGAACAACCCCAACTCCCTCAGCCTGTCTTCTTCATAGGAGAGGTGCTCCAGCCCTGCCTAGCATATAGATCAGGAGTTTCAAACCTGGATGCCTGTAGCTTGGCAGTTGAAACCAGTTTTAAGGCTTTTGTGAGGCAGAGGCTTCGTTTTAGACATGGTGAATAGTTCATCCAAAGTCACTGACTGACACTGCTTAGACTGAATAACGGGAAGCGAGGACATCAATCATTCCTTTAGTCTTAAAAGTCAATAAACTTCCCTGCCCAGACTGGGACAGCAGCAGCCGAGGCTTTCAGGGGTGACTTGAACTTTGAAATATCTCGGTTTCTGATTGCCCATATTGAGATGTTTTAAAGGGTCATTCAGTGATACTCAATAGAGGGTTCTAAAAATGTCAAAAAGTATTTCATTCCTCTGAAATGCTATCTGTGTGAATGTAAGACCCTGAACAGGCTGCAGGCCCTGAGTCCTGGGAACTCTTTGAACCCCGACTCAGAGTTCTTCCTCAGTTTTCTTCTACAAGGAGATAAAGTGAAAAAGAGAAGTGTTCCCAAGTTTAAATAACATTTCTTCCCACTCTCATAAATGAACAAAAGGGCATGACGCATAAGTGAATGTTTATTGCAGCAGCTATATTTATTCTTTGATGTTTACTTTGTCCCTCTATTGTGATGGATTCTTTTGTTTGTTTTTCTCTTTAGGCAGGGCCAGGTAGTATAAATGGGCTGAATATTTGAAAGAGTAGGCTTGGATCCCACTTAAACTCGAAATGGAATCAATCTCAGTGTTGTCCTTGGTAGGCAACTATAAGTATCCTATTATTCTATCCTATTATATCCTATAATATAGTCTGAATGCACCTGCAAAGCTGTGTCTGAAGAAAGATGGAGCTCGGTTCTTTCTTTATTGATGGTGTAAGAACAGAAGCAGGTCTTGGTAAAGCTATATGTGAATGTAAATGATTCACAGCAGTACTGTTAGTCTGCCTTTTTTTTTTTTTTTTTCCTGAAGGTGACACTGTGGCTTTATAAAATACATTGGGCTCAAAGGCAGTATTAATTAAATAAGCTTGGAAATTTTAATGAGTAAAAAACTTGCACAAGTAGCTGGCAAGATACCCAGCCTGCATACCAGTTGCAAACACGCATATATTTCCCTGTATGCAGAACACTATGATTTTTTTTATCCAAATGGTAAACGTTTATACTGATGCATATAACAGCCACTGAGAAGTTTATAAACAACCATGATGGATTTTTATAAAATTTTACTTAGAAAAGTATTTTTCTGGGAAATTTCTAAAGGAGCTGAATTTAATTACTTCTCTGCAAAGTTTGCATCACAGATATTTTTTTTCCTCTAAAGTCCAAGAACTGAAATTGAAACTGGCAACACATGAAATCAACTAACTTTGTTTCATTATCAAAGATTGAAATGGAAAAAAAGAATAGTAAAGAAATATTGACTGCATCTGAGATTTTTCAGAAAATAAAAGGTTAGTTGCAAATAGTGTATGTTGAGATGTAAATTAATAGCTTTCTTTCGGCAATCTCTAGGTGAAAGCTGTTGCTTTAGATCCAAGAAATGACTTTAATGTGGATCAAGCCGTTATAAGAAAAGATGTGCAAAATCTTATCCAGGTAATTCTGACATGATATTGAGAGTCAATACTTAGCTAAGCATTATTTGTTACCTGTTCCTGTAACTAAAATGCCATTTTATTTTCATATGAATACTTTCCAAATTTAGTGCTACTTTATTCTCTTGGTTCTATGAACTATGTGTTTCCTCGTGTAAATAAATGCCTTATACTTACAAATGCTTCATATATATAAATGCCTTATATAGAGAGAACGGTTAGCGAGGGGGCTCTGCTGCTGTTGTGAAACCTGTAGCACAGTCACTGTCAGTTCCCCAGCAATGAGAAACAACTCACTTCTCTGTCTCTCTTCCTAGCTCTGTGTTACCAGACTGCTTGACACAACAAACCCATCCCTCAGCACAATTAAGATGCAAGTTTTCTTTGATATGAACTATGCAAACCGAGGTAATTTCAAATATATTTTCATAGAAGAAGTTGATGCCGAGTTTAGGATTTAATATCTCTCTCTCTGTAGGGCTAATAATGATTCCTGTTAAATGACTGCTGGCAGTGAAGCAAAATAAAAATCCCTGGTGAAATGTACAATATATGAGTATGGTGTTTCACTATTGATATATTAGGGAAAAAAATGTACATTAAATTTGAGAGTACACTCATCTCTTCCCGTCTGAGAGATTTACTGAATGTAATGTATTAGATGGCTTGAGAACAATTATGCTTTCAGGTGCAGTGGTACCTGCTTTCAGCAAGAAAAACTTGCGCTGCACCTGTGTGTCTGAAAGAGAACCAGTATCCAGAACTGCACTCATGTGTCTGAAAGAGAACTTGATGTTTTATTAATATCCCTAATTGAGAGATATGAGCAGTTTTGAACAATCAGTTACAGTTTTAACTGAGTATGTTTTGGTCTCATCAGTGGTAACTTCGTATGTTCTGAGAATGGGAATGTGGAAGAAAAATGAGATGGGGCAAATGTCTCTGCTGTAACTCACTTCAGATCTCAACAGGAGAGTGAAGACTGGCTGGGACACAGAAGACACAGAACAAGAGCAGACAAAAAAATAAACATTTCTGTATGAGGAGGTCATGAAAATGGTTTCTTGTTAGCAAGGGTTAAAACCAAAAATTAGCATGACTAGGAAGCTGCTCCAAAGTCTTCTCGACTCAATTAGCTCAGTAAGCTCAAGAATTCCAGTAAGATTCTGATTCAGAATTTGGGCATGTAACTTGAGGTGCGTATGAAGTGTGTGTGTGTGTGTTAGGTCCTACTTCAGTCAGAGGAGCCCAGATAGCCACAGACTTGCTGCTTAATTTGGCCTGAATAGTTCTATGGACTCTACTGACAGATGTTAATCATGCTAATTACTGTAGTTAATTACAATGGTATGGTACCTTGAACATCTCTTCCACATATCTGTGCTTTAGAAACATTAAGTTGGTGCTCTGACTGGGGAAATGTATTGCTCCCTCTGTATAAGCCGATTTCCAAAGAATTTAGATAGCGCTTTCTAACTGTTCTTCTTTCCTAGCTGAATTACTCAGCGAGCAGCACCGTGTTCTGGAGGGAAAGCTGGCTCCTGCGGTCAGAGATATCACAGATAGTCATCCTCGTGTACAAGAATTGCAGAGTATGTACAGAAAGATCGTGAGCTACGTGCTGCTGAGCTCTGGCCTGGGACCCCCAACAGATACTGAGGCTGTCAGGGAAGTAACAGGTCGGTGAACTCCCAGCTGTGAAACTGGGTTTTTCTTATTGGAAAATAAAATTTCACCTTCTCTTTGCTGATCTGTAAATACAGATGTGGTAAACTGTGATGAATGCTTACTACTCAAACTGTCTCCGATTAGCCTTGAAGTCTAAATTTGCCATGGGTTTCCTACTTTTTGCAGTTGTTCAGGAGAGGGTATTTTTGCTTGTTTTATGATTTTCTTTTCTGTTCCCTCATATTGAGGGTTTTCCCACCCTTGTAATGTTTATAGCTGGCCTGCAGAGTGTATTCCCCCAGAGAGAAATGATTACTTTCATCTCACTCAGTAAGAAGAACAAAGAGCAACAGCTGAAAAATCTTGCCAAGCTGGTCACAGGAATTCGTTTGCACAACAAGGAATGCGGGAAAGGAGGAAGCAGCGTTGATGACTGTAAGTAGACAACTGCGTTTGGGCTGTGTATTCCCAATTAATTCTTGTGGCCACCTTCACTGGAGGAGCTCCAATAATATCCCATCTCTCTGGATAAACAGCTTTGACTCGGGGTCTGTAAACCTGAAGGAAAAGTACAATTTGATATTTAATTATGGGTTTCCATGTAGGCTACTACGTTTTAGCTAAGAGGGTGCCCTGCGTAGTTGATGTGGAAGGATCATTGTTAATACATCATATGTATTAACTTAATGCACTGATTTACCTCGTGATAACTTTTTCCCTGATCCCTTGCCATTAAGTGAATTAAATATGTAATGTTTACCTTTAAAAGCATTTAATTAAAATCTTGAAAGGACACTGTCAATCCAATTACAATTTTCTGTTGCGTATGTGTAATGAGAAGTGATAAAATTCGCTGGTGCGTTATCTGTATTCTGATAATTTAGAGTAACCTCTCCTGATTCTTAACATGTTCTCGAAAATTTTGCGTTTTAAATCCTCGTCAGCAGAAATGTTTTTGTGAATATGCGTGGAGTATAGGAGCTCAGACTTCTTTGTCAAAAAGGTCTGCCAGCCCAGTTTGGGAGGAAACTGGTAACTGAAAATTGTGCAGATTGCCTAAAGTCTCTCAGGAAACCCACGTCAGTAGTATCAACTGAACTGCGTCTACTACAAAGCAAGTTTTCTCACAGTCCTTGACTTGACTGTGATATTCCCTCATCTATAAATCTGGCTGTTTATTAGATGATCTTTAAGGTCCCTTCCAGCTCTAACCACTCCATGATCCTACTTGGAACCACTTGACTAGTAAGATACAGTGGTTGAATCTAGCATGCAAGCATCTGGAAATGCACGAATATAAGGACAAAATCTAGAAATTTTATTGGAAGTCTACTTTGCTCGAATATTGCACTGTAATCTTTTGCTAATGATTGAAATAATTTTATGTCTTCTGTATAAACAGTGCCAGCCATTCTGAATGAATCCATTCCGTCAGCTACACAGACTGTGGATGAAAGACTTAATGCTTGCCACAGGCTGGCCCACCAGTACACGGCTCTGTTGGAATCCACCCAGGAAGACCCACACAGATATGCACAGCTTAGTTCTTTTAAATTAAAAGAAGCACTGTTCAATGTGAGACAATACGAGGCCTTCCTTTGCATCCTTCTGGTGAGATACCATCATGTTATATCCTGTAGGTTTTTATTGCAGGTGGAATGTATTCAAGTTACCTACTTGTGCAGGACAGAAATAGAAGAAAAATGATTCAGAAATAAAGGAAATAAATTTAATCTCAATATATGAGGACCTACATCATCTGTCATGCTGAACTTTGTACCTAACTTGCTGGGATTGGTTACTGTCAGGTAAAAGACAAAATGGATTAATTGTTGGCTTCAATGTGATTGTGCTTCCATTTCATTTCTAGAGGTTTCTTTTTGTGGTTAATTTCATTAACAAAGGACTGAAAAAGCAGGACTTTCTTCTTGTTTCCTTACTGCTCCTCACACTGCCCCAAAAAGCATGAGAGAAAAAATCTCCTTGTTCAATCCATACATCATCTCAATTTTCATCAGCAGACATCCCCAACACATATGGAGTCATCAGAAGTCTTTGAAAAATACAATTTAAATTCTTGAAACTTGTTTTGTTAATGAAGACCTTTTCATTTGTATGTTGAAAAACTGTGGGGTTTTATTAGTTTTTGCTGTATATCATAAAGCTTGGAAAAATATATCTCCTTTACCTTTTTTTCAGTTCTCTTCATTGTAAACACATAGAGGTTTTCTATAAAAATTTCTAGTATATGTTTGAGAGAAGCACCTTGTTTTTACACCTGAACGCTTAGGAAAAAATGTAATTTGTGGAGAGTTAGGGTGTTGTTCCTTAAAACAGTTGTCTGAAAATAGTTGAATGAAGAGGCCCAAATAAATACTTATTACTGAATACTAAATACTAAATAAATTGATTTTTTAACTGTCATATTCCTTACCTGAAGTAAGTTCTCTTTGCAGTCTGATGCAATTACAAGTGCTCAAGAGGTTGAAAAGATAAAAGTGCAGTTTGCAGCAACAATGGAGCAGTTGAAAAACACGGTGCAGAATAAGGTTTCCATAGATGCCAAAGAAGTTTTTGTAAGTATTTTGAATGAAAAACCTATTTCTTCTTAATTATAAAAAATTACTGAAGTATTACAAAATACTTTGCCAGTGTATTTTTGCATAGTTTGTGTTAAGAAAAAGGCTACATTATTTTCTATTGTAACAGCATCTGTGATTTTTGAAGGGGCAACTAAACTAAAACACTTGATCTCAAGTTAAAAGAAAAGGAAGGTACAAAAAGGGAGAGAAAAAAAAAATTAGTATTTCGCTATAAGTGTCTTAAGTCATTTGTCAGTATTTGTAGATTTACAGTGATATTTTCCTGTTTTGTGTAAATAGTCTCTCCTGTTCCTTGCAGAAATATTAAGAACACAGTGATGACAGATAACAGCACATCAGAGCGTGATTCTTTTAAAGTCCCTTCAGAAAGCAATTCTTGTAATTACAGTACAACTCCTTGATATAATTTTTCTAAAGAAATCAGGTTTCAGTGATGGAGGTTTCATCCTCTTTGCCCCTCCCAATAACTTCTGAACCTGTTGGCCAGTTTCAGTCAAATTTGTCAGGCTGGAGATCTAAAAATATGTTACTTTCTGCAATTCTTGTGAAAAAAAAAAAACCACAAATTCAAGCAACTAGAGAGACACAGTTAGAGCCCTCCTAAGATGAAGTCTGAAATGGGAATGCCACAGTTACCTGCTGGTTTGTGTGCTGGTGGCCCAGTGAGCGGCCACGTCCCTCTGCGGAGCCGAGCTGGGAGCTACAGGGCATGGGAGGAAGTGGAAATGAGGGATGCAAACTGCAGGTATTGAGAAGGAGGGTGCTTGGTGACCCCGTGAAAACCTGGGATTGTTATGACGGAATGGTGTAAAGGAAATGGGAGATAAATGTGTCCCAAACCAGCTTCATTTAATTTGCTTCTCATGGAAGAGCTCATTATTTTGTGTGATATGTCTATCGTTTTAATTCCTTGTAGCTAGCTGCTGAACTAGCCTGCAGTTCATACATATGTTAGGTTATATTTCATCCTTCTAACCAAATAATTAGAGCAAAATAAAGTCTATTGTGGAGGAGGGGGGAAGGAAGATCATGCCCCCATAACCCACACAGGAGTATTTTTTACACTTCCTGTAAGGACATCTGAGCTGGAAACTCATGGGGATGGCACTTTGACCGAGGTGCATCTCAGTTGTGATCTGTCACTTCAGTTTCTGTGTGCTTGTGAGTTTATAAGCCAGATGTTCTCACAGAATCATGGAATGATCTGGGGTTGGAAGGAACCTCTGGAGATCATCTAGTCCAACCCCCTGCCAAAGCAGGTCCACCCAGAGCAGGTTGCACAGGAACGTGTCCAGGCAGGTTTGGAATGTCTCCAGAGAAGGAGACTCCACCACCTCTCTGGGCAGCCTCTTCCAGGGCTCTGCCACCCTCATAGGAAAGAAGTTCCTCCTCATGTTTAGGTGGAACTTCCCATGTTCAAGTTTGTGTCCGTTTCCTCTTGTCCTGTCACTGGGCACCACTGAAAAAAGACTGTTCTCATTTGGAGAACATTTTCCCCTCCCATCCAGTGGCTCAAAGCAGTTTTTTTTCTTCTTTCATGAACAACTGTCAGCTGTTCTCTGCTTCCCTCCTAGATTTTCTGCTCTCTTCGGGTTGGTTAGTTGTTTTTCCTTCTCTGCTAAAGACAGAATATGTAATGTCTTCTGATTCAAGGTCTTTTGCAGGTAGAGATTTCCCTATTACAGCCTCATTTAAACAGTTCTTGATTTTGGCTAGTTGCTGAGAAGCTGGATCTTGCAGGAATGTAGAGAAGCAGGACATTCTGCTGTCTAAAAAGTACAGGATGAGGCCTATATATGTCATAAACATTTGTTTTAGGAACCATAGTCGGTTTCATTAATATTCTTTGTTTATTCTAGTAAGAATGACTTTGATCTTGCTGCCTTTCGTTTCTCCCATTTTTGTAACCATAACATTTCCACAGCGTTAGTGATGCAGGTGAATTCCAGAGCTGATTCTGTTGGCTGTTCTTATAATAATGTTGTTAACATGCATAAAATATAATGTTGTTAACCTACATTTCAGGTTTGTTGAATCTCTTCCCATAAATGCTTGGTGTGTTTAGATGTAACAGGGTACATTTTATGTCACTGTCATTATAATCAAGCATTTATACTCAAAGCTCGTAGGCTGCTTCTGTGTTGTGGTCAGAAGAAGCTTAACTGAAAAGTTAAATTACTGAAAAGAAAATTGGTTCTGTTTTACCTCAAAGCAGGACATTCTGTCTGTGTGCACACCTGTATGTCAGCATGGCTGCAGGGAACAGCAGCTTCCAGTGTCATCCTGAACCCCGTACCGCTCTGAAGACGCTTGCACACCATTCATATGACACGCATGATGGCCTGGGGGCTCTGGGAGCAAGTCACTCTGGAAGCAGGGCAGCCAAAATAACAAAATCTGATAGTTTGTGCGTCTAGGTGTGGTTTTAATTCATTGGGTAGTTAAACAGGTGCATTTCTTGTGGCCCTGTTATTCTGTGCACCTTATTTTCAGTTAAAAAGCTGTATTGTCAGTGAAGTGCTCAGGTCCAAGGATGGTCTCAGAGTAACACATTTGGGAAGGGCTTTGGAGTAAAATGTAGAAAAGTACCATCCTGATACCAACCAATCCTGGATTTCAGATAATTTTCTTTATTTTCTAGCCTCTCTTTATTGCACTTTCTAACCTCTGGAGCGGCTTTCAGGATGAGATACTACTGCTAAGCTTCCTCACAAACATGACTAACAGTCTGCAGCAGTTTTCGGAAATCCAATCACAGCTTTTTCCCAAGGAATTGCTGACATCTCTTCTGGAAGGAGTGACTGTGAAAAGTGATGAGGAAAGAATAAGAGAAACCATGGGTACTGGAAGTTATTACTTGTCTGTTTTCCTTTGTTTTCCAAGATTTTGTAGTATGAATTTTATTTATAGAAGGTGTTACACATCGATTTTTTAATAATCAGAATTTACACAGTAAATTAAAATGAGTCATGTAGCGTGTGGATTTATTTTTCTTGTAGCATAGTTTGGGCTTTTACTTTTATACATAAAATTAAAATATAGCTACTAGATACAAACATACCTCATGAAAATGGCAGAATGATCAGAGAAGAATATTTCTACATTATTTCTTTTACATTTCTTAAGTTTGTTTATGTATGTCTTTTTATACCTTTCAGAGATTCTGAAATGGAAGGGGGAGGGATAAAAAAGCTAATTTAGTGATGCTTTGGCTACCAGAAGTATTTGTTTGTAAGAAGGTATCCATAGTAACCAAGTTGTACTCCAGGGGATTTGTAATGCGTGAGTGGGTGAAAACAAAATAGAAGAGTAAGATATTACCTTCCTCTTCTTGCCATCTTTTTCCAAAGAAAACTAATGCTACTAAAGAAGGACTGATTTTTCAGTAGGATCTCTCCTAAGGCAGGGCTAAAGTTTGGGTTTTGGGATCTTGGCACTGCAGGTCATCATGCAAAGACCACAGTAATCCGGTCATCCTGTAACATTATTGTATTTTAAACATCTGATGTTTTGTTACTGAAATCCTTCCTTTCTTAAACCTTTTCTTAGGAACCAGAGTGAATGTTTCTGATTTCAAGAACCGAGAATGGCTTTTTCCAGAGACTACTGATAATTTTGATCAGTTGCTGATCCAGTACCACAGTTTCTGTGCACATGCGATTGGTGTGAAAGGCCTCACCCTCCCAGGTACGCTTTGCAGTTAGGTCTTTTCCTTACTTTATCTGTACGCAAGTACTGGTGAAAATGTAAAGAACATGTTCTGAATGCATCCTCTTATGTCAAAGCTGGAGTACTGTATTTTCACATTTGTAATTTTCACCCCAGATTTTTCCCCTGTTAAAGTCTTTTTCTTTTAAAAATACCCAAATAAACTGCCCTAAATAGAAGGTAGAAGGGTTTCAAGAGAAAGCAGGCACGAGAAAGCAGAGGCAGAAACAAGCTGGGATGGATTAATTTTTCCTCCTGCTATATGTGCATCTTTATAACCTACACTGCAGCTAAAGGCAAGCTTATTTATTGTTGTTAATGTGTTTTAATACAGGCATAGGAAAATGGTCGTTCTTTCTGTTTTGTGTATCTGTCTGTTGCAAACACACCCATTCATGACTACATCGTATGTATTTTTAAGCAGTGGTTATAAAGTACCAAAAATCTTTTCTGAAAAGAATGCAAAAGTGCACTTGATTAAGTCAACTAATCATAGGAAATTTTTTGGTCTCTTCTAAGGTCATTTGTCTTGAAAACCTTATTTCAGCTACCCCATCAGTTCATGTTTTCTGTCTCCCTATCCTTTATAGAACCTATCAATGTAGATTTTATTTTTAAAACCCACAAGAGGTGAGAAGAAAAATATTGCCATTACTTGGCAGTATTAAAAAATGGATATTTTAACAGCAATGTGAATTCCTTACACTTACTTAGTATTGCATATGAGAACAGCTGCCCTGGGTTGGACTGAAGGTCTCTCTAGCCCTGTATCCAATTTCTGGATGTGGTCAGTCATGAACACTTGAAGATTATGAGAAATCAAGGAGGAATGATCCTTCCTTAATTATATCCTTCCCTGTTCTAGCAGTCAGTGGTTGTGGATTTCCTCAGATAAATATTGTGTCTGTACCCTCCTGTTGAATAATCCTTGATAGAGGTTTTTCATTTATCTAATTGCTTTTTGAATCCATTTAGAGTTTGCTGTGGGATATTCTTATTGTCAAGAGTCCCACAATTATAATTATATATACTATGAAAAGGTACCTCTTTTTGAGATGGTTTTAAGCTCTGGCTTGATAATTTCATCAAAGACCCGATAGTCTGATAGTCTTTCTATTAGGAAAATTAGCAAATAGTAATTTTATATTGCACACAATTTTTGGTTTTATAACCCCATATCGTATTATTTCTCTTCAATTGCTTCTTTTTAATGCTGAAGAGGCCTCTTTCTTTAACCCCTCCTTCTGTGAAAGGTATTCCCGAGCCTCTGATCACTTCCAATTCCCTTCGTTTTACTTTTTCTTATTCTGTTGTGTTGGAACAAAATGTAGAATTTTGTATCATAAAGGTTGTTATAATTTGGGGTTCCTTCTCCCTCTCTGTTTGCGTCCAAATAATTCCAGACATCCTTTTTGCTATTTTTGATTGCCACCGAGTAGTGCCATTTGATATTTTCAAGGCACTGTCTATGATGATTCTAGGTCTTTCCTAGGCAGTGACAGCTGAAGCAGAGCCTGCCTCTTTGAGCTGCAAGTTGTGTTTTCCTGTATAAGTTATTTGGCCTTTACTGACATTTCATTTTCTCTGTTAATTCATTGCCCAGCTTCTCAACTGCTTCATCTGCTTCTTCAGTTAATTTCAGTGTTATGCCCTTTGATATAAATGAACTGCTGACCTGCAATCAAATGTTTGCTGGGGATTATAGGGGAAACATTTGTGGGTATGGGCTGTTTTCTTATGCCGGTGCTATAGGTGTTTTATCTGTTTAACAAAAGAGACTTTTCTGTATTTAAAAAGCTACTTTCAGGGATTTATTCTGATTTCAGAAAAAAAAAGGAAATGAAACTGACTTGAGGGAAACACAGAATCTTGATTACAAATGTCTTTTGTGTTGGATATCATACTGGTATATCATTTTGTGGGGTTTGTTTTGATTTGTTTTTTTTCTTTAAGGAAATCCTGCTATTGGAATTTTAAAGCACAAGGAGAGATGTTATGTTTTCAGTTCCAAAGAAGCTGCATACGCCTTTGCTCAAGATCCAGATAAGTTCATTCAACTGAACATAGAAAAAGCAAAAGAACACGCAGAGCTAATTCTGCTGCTTGAGCTTTGTCATCAGTTTGAGTACTTTGCTCCATTTGAACAGGTACACCTTGAAGAGTTGCTGGGTCACTGGTTGCTCTGTCCTTTCTAGAACATAAAGGGAACAGATGATACTCAACTTTAGAAAATAAGTCTAATCATCTGCCTATCGTACAGAGTGTCTGAAAGTCCATCTTTTCCATGTCTTCAGGGTGTTGATAAGAAACATTTTCCCTTAATGTTGTTCTCACCTTATCTCTTCGTAGCAGAGCGTGTAGAGCCAAAGGATTGTGGCAGTGATAAAAGCTGTTTGTCCTTAGTCTAGAAAGATCCCATGTCTGATGTTTATTTCCCTCATTTTTGCAAAAGTAGCTTCAGGAGACAGTAAATAAATGCAATAGAAGATAAGCCCAGGTACCATATTAACCGGAGCTTTAGCTCAGCAGTTCATCAGTATGTGCTGGGTGAAGGTGTAGTGATATCTGGGGACAGGAATTATGGAATATATTACAAAAGGAAAGGGGACCCATTACTAATGAATACAACAGTGCTACCATGTGAAATCCAAAGACTTGATTCCGAATCATAGACATTCTCTCTGCTACTCTATGAATTCTAGTCCTTAGCGATGGAAAGAAGGTAGCCTTGTCCTGGCCCTTGGTGAGAGAGGTGTAGTTTATATCCTGGCACCGGCAGAGATGTAACCACTTCTCCCGATTATGATTTGTGATTTTTAGTCCGTTCATAAAGATAAAGTGTACCTGCATCATAAAATACTGGTGGTGATGGTGGGATCTCTTTTACCAAAATCCGATGACTAAGCACTCACTTGGGATATGAGTCTGAAATTAAACCCATCAAATACTTACTGGTTTCTTCTTTTTAGCAGGGAGAGGGGGAACAAAACTATTGTTGAATGTAAAAATCATTATCCATTTGTGGTTTGCAGGTTTCTATTTGCTTTTAAAAATTACACTATTTTTCTTAGATGTTTGTATTCTCCTCGTTAATGCCCTGCTTGGTTTTGTTGTGTTTTTTTCTTCATCCAGGCCAAAAATGCAGGCAAACGTTGGATAAAACCAACCATGCAATGTGACAGTAGCACTCAAACTGATACTCACATCTTGCCTCCGACTATTGTGACATCCTATGAGTGGAATGAATGGGAACTGAGAAGAAAAGCCATAAAACTGGTTTGTATTCTTATTACCATATTTTAATTGCTGGGTAACAAAGTTCAGAATAAATTATTGTAAACTTTTGTTCCTTGCAACAGAAATCTAATGTTATTCAACAACGCACACTTCCGTTACAACTGGCTCAATATTTTTTCCAGGTATTTTCTCTCCTTACTTCTAGACTTCCTTATTCTCTCACTTTTTCCATATTTTCCCCTATTTTTTAAGCACTGCTTGCACTTGCCTTCTTTAAGCAATAAGAGTTTGTTGGTTAGCACTGAATTTTAAAGTTGTTTCTCTACACTAAAAATGAATGTAACAGGTAGAAGATATTGCTATATACTTTCTTTGTAAAAATAAAAATAGGTTGCAGAATGATTTGTGCCAGGCAAAACCTTTTGCAAGTTGAGCAATTTATATTAATATTCATCCCCACCAAGTGATGATGTCCAAGGGTGATACCCACCTGCCATCTCATTCATAGAATCATAGAATTGTCGAGGTTGGAAGGGACATCTAAGATCATCTAGTCCAACCATCAACCTAACTCTGATAAAAGCCATCACTAAACCATGTCACCAAGCACCACGTCGACCCGTCTTTTAAATACCTCCAGGGATGGTGCCTCCACCACTTCCCTGGGCAGCCCGTTCCAATGCTTGACAACCCTTTCTGTGCAAAAATGTTTCGTAATATCCAACCTGAACCTCCCCTGGTGCAACTTGAGGCCATTTCCTCTTGTCCTGTCACCTGTGACTTGAGAGAAGAGACCAACCCCCCGCTCTCTACACCCTCCTTTCAGGGAGCTGTAGAGAGCGAGGTGGTCTCCCCTCAGCCTCCTGTTCTCCAGGCTGAACACCCCCAGCTCCCTCAGCCTCTCCTCATGAGACTTGTTCTCCAGAGCCCTCACCAGCTCCGTTGCCCTTCTCTGGACCCTCTCCAGCACCTCAATGTCTGTTTTGTGGGAAGGGGCCTGAAGTGCGGTAAGGGACCCAAAATTCAGATTGCTTGAAATTAGTTTAAAGCACTGGAAAAGCTAACCATGAAAATGACATTTTATTCTAACAAAGGCTTCAGCAATGAAACAGAATTTTGCTTAGTCTGATTCTTTTTGTGTCTTTAGGCCAATTTGCGCCGCAAACTGACTCACGCCATGCAGACTGATCTCAGCCACATGAGAAGAGAGAACTCCACCCAAGTCTACCTGCCAAAAGACGGCAGCACCCAGACCAAGCGTGACAACTCAAGCAACGTGCCCAGACCGCAGATATTCTTGAAAGGTCTCCGAGGAGGATCGTCACCCACTACTCATATGGTCAAAGTAGACTTAACAAGACCAGTAGATGAAAACTGAGGGAAAGTGAGAAACCTAAAGATACATTGAATGTATATATAAAAATCCCTGCGTATATCTGAATTGAGATATGAAAGATCTTACTGTGTCTGTTGGTTCCAGGAGCAGGAATTTCTTTCATTTACTTTATCTGTTGGGGCTGTTGACTGGCATTAAGTGACAGAAATTCTAACCCTGAAACACCCAGATTTTAAACGGCGATTTAGAATCAAGGTGTTCCCAAAGACTTTAAACTGACATCTAAATGTGTAGTGTGTGTTCTGGGATTTTCTTCAAGTTTAAATACAATGATTGTTTGCTGAAACACTGTCCTTAAGAGCCGTGTCTTTGGTATGTGAAAAGGATAATATAAGACAAATAGAATCATAGAATGGTTCGGGTTGGAAGGGACCTTAAAGATCATCCAGTTCCAACCCCCCTGCCCTGGGCAGGGACACCTCCCACCAGATCAGGTTGCTTCAAGCCCCATCCAGCCTGGCCTTGAACCCCTCCAGGGATGGGGCAGCCACAGCTTCTCTGGGCAAATCGCTTTTATGAGACATGTGGCCGATGCTGCAGCTCCTCCGGAGGCGTCATTCCCAGTGGTGTGAAATAAAACCAACCCCAGGAGCGTCACCCGAATGTCACGGCAGAATCCTCAAGAAGGTAAAACTTCTGGGGACTTTGGGAACTGCAGGAACTTGACTCGGGGGCACCTTTTTGAAAGCTCTGTTTTACTTGTGTTTGAAAAACTAAAGCACAACAGGAAAAAGGTTTTTAGCTGTATTTCCTTGCGGCAGGGAAATAAGTGCCAGGTCTGACCAAGGCAACCTGAACCATTTGAGCTTTAAGGTGAAACATCTTCTCAAACGGAATTAGGGAGTACTTTAAAACAGAGACACTTTTCACAACAACGAGGATCTCCACTGAGAACTCCATGAGTTCTTATCAGCAGAATGTCCAGATCACACAAGGTGTGCTACGCCCTCTAAGTCTCTTTTATTTTTGGCCAGGTGCAGCGTGGTTCCCTGGGTCATTGTCACACAAATGTGTGATGATGAAGCTTGAAGTATCCGGCCGGTGGGTGATTTGTCTGTGGCATTGTGCAGGGTGACGTTCTCTTTCCGGTTGGCTTCCACCATGGTTCACTTTTTATTTCAACAACTGGGACAAATCCAGGAGGCGTTACACAATCCAAGGACCAGCAGACAAAAAGTCAGCTCAAGCAGTTTCCACTCGGTGATTTCTTCTTTTGTAAAAAAAATAATCGACAGCAGCCAGATGTGCTGCTCCTCCGTGGTTTTCGGTGACGAGCCGGCACCGATTTTTAGATTTATTAATTTAAAAATGAATGCTGTTACCAGCTGCAGTGTTTTTTATTCAGAGAAAACACCCTGTTGCTGCTTAATGAAACGCTTTCTGTTGCTGCCGTCTCCGTGTGTTTTTATCATCGTTTGCTTTGAACCGACAGAGCGGTATTTTAAGAACACATAAACACATCTATTTAAAAGAAAACTGATGAGTGACAATCCCTTTTATCCCACTTACTCTTTTCCATCTGGAGAAGCTTCCGCAGTGTTGTACAATACCGGGGGACACAAGTGTGATGTACAGCTCCGTTTTGGGGCAGCAGGAACACGTTGGTACCGAAGAGCTTGCTCCTGGCAAGGAGGAATACGAGCGTGAGGTTCCTGGGTGTTTCCTACCAATACAATAGTGCAGAAAAAAAAAAAACCCAACCCGAACCTGTTGTAAAACAGCTTTATTACTGTGAAAAGGGAGACCACCGTCAGTTGACGCCCATTTGAACTTGAGTTTTAGTTTATTTGATGCCGGTTCTCCTGCTCTGCGTGAGCGTCCTCATGATGGCCAGACCACGCGACAGCCATGGGCTGGGTGACCACCTCCAGCGCTTGTGATCCTCAGGCTGTAGGGCTGTTCAAAGGGTGGCCGGTTGTGGCACAGCCGCCTCCTCTGCCTTCACAGCTGGTTTGGGGTTTTTCCTCCTCTGTAGATTTTGCAGGGCGGGTACGCAGACAGCAGGAGAGACGCATTTAACGGGAATTCCTGAAGCTCTCCCATGGGGGCCGGCATTACAACCCCCCGCTTCAAAGGGCATTTGTACGACTGTTGCTGCGCTCGTTTATCAACCACCGCTCCGTGGCCAAACCCTCACCGCCCCCTCAGCCCGGTCCTTCACACGCCTCCCCCCCACCACCACCACCGTGGCCGCTCGAACACACCACCGAGCTCCTTTTTTTTTTTTTTCTTTTCCTTATTTACAGGTTAAAATCGGTAAAGCCTGACAACAACCAGCTCCGGCCGCCGCCGGGCCCAGTCACCGCCGGGAGCGGGCGGGAGAGGCCGCGCTGCGTCTCGATGGTGAGAGGAGCGGGGGGGGGGCGTTGGGGAAGGCGGGACGCTCTAGGCGGCCGCGCCGCTCTCGATGGTGTGATGGGAGGAGCGGCGGGGCACGGCGGGCGGCTCCGGCCCGGCGGTCTGCGAGCTTTCCGCCGGCACCATGTCGGCTCCGAAAGGTGAGGGGACGGCGAGGCGAGGCGGCGCGGCTGGGGTAGAGGGGAACCGTGGCGCTGGGAGGGAAGTACGGGCGGAGAAGGCACCCCGAGAAGAGGCGCGACCCCCTCCCAC
>QJSC01001069.1:436435-540389 GCA_003697955.1 Calidris pygmaea | reverse complement strand
GAGCGGTGCCCCTAAAAACACCGCCGGCAGCGTGTGGGGAGATGCCAGAGGTACCGCCAGAGCCCTTGGGCAAGCGTGGCCAGCAGGACTTAGGGAAGTGATGGTCCCCGCTGTGCTGGGCACTGGGGAGGCCCCATCTCCAGTCCTGTGTCCAGTTTTGGGCCCCTCACCACAAAAAAAAAAAGACATTGAGGGGCTGGAGCGGGTGCAGAGAAGGGCAACAGAGCTGGTGAGGGGTTTGGAGCACAAGTCTTATGAGGAGCGGCTGAGGGAGCTGGGGGTGTTCAGCCTGGAGAAAAGGAGGCTGAGGGGAGACCTTCTCGCTCTCTACAACTCCCTGAAAGGAGGGGGTAGAGAGGTGGAGGTCGGTCTCCTCTCCCAAGTCACAGGTGACAGGACAAGAGGAAACGGCCTCAAGTTGTGCCAGGGGAGGTTCAGATTGGATAATGGGAAGTGTTTCTTCACGGAAAGGGTTATTAAACATCGGAATGGGCTGCCCAGGGAAGTGGTTGAGGCACCATCCCTGGAGGTATTTAAAAGACGGGCAGATGTGGTGCTGAGGGACATGATTTAGTGGTGGTTTTTTATCAGAATTAGGTTGATGGTTGGACTAGATGATCTTAAAGGTCCCTTCCATCCTCAACAATTCTATGATTCTAAGGTGACACCTGTCCCCCCCGCAGGCCCTGCTGGGCTCTGGGCCGTGGGCTGGGTGGGGAGGAGGAGGGGGATCCCCAGGAGGAGAAGGGGCAGGAGCTGGGGCCTCAGCCGTGTAGGGCTGGGTGTGGGGCGCCTGGCGCTCGGGTGGGCTCCGGGCTGGGCTTCGAGTGACAGGCTCGGCCTTGGGCTGCCATTGAGGAGCCCTGGCGGGACGGTGGGATGAGCTGAGGAAAGGTGTGGGAGGCCCACGTTTGTACCCCGAGGCTTTTGGCCCATCTGCTCCCTTTGGCTGGAAATCGTTTCACTGAATTTCACTGAATTTTTAGAGTTGGAAGGGACCATAGAGATCATCTAGTCCAACTCCCCTGCTGAAGCAGGATTGCCTGGAGCTTGTCAGAGCATGTTACTCAGGACGGCATCCAGGTGGGTCTTGAAAATCTCCAAGGCAGGGGACTCCACGACCCCCCTGGGCAGCCTGTCCCAGGGCTCTTCACAGTAAGGGTGACAGAAGTTTTTTCTCATATTTGAGTGGAACCTCTTATGTTCCAACTTGTGCCCGTTGCCCCTCGTCAATTTCATTTGACTGGGATTTACTGAAGCCAGCAGAAAAAAACTCTGGGAGAGAAAGAACAGCTTTTTTTCAGCTCTTTTTTTTTTTTTTTTTTTTTTTTTAAAGGCTTTTTCTTTCCCTTTTTTTTTTTTTTTAATCAGGCTTAACAGCAGAAGGTATGGGTGCCCCGACTATGCTTCCCCTCTGCCCCCAGTGCTGCACTGGGACTGATGCAGACACATGGGCCAGACTGGGGAAATACTCTGGCTGAAGATGAACCGCAAATAGCTTGTAACATAAGGCTAGGACTATGTAGTGTAGTTACTCAGTTCCTTATCCTGTCCTGCTGCGTTTGATTTACCCAAGTTTGCCAACTGTTGCCAAATTGAAGCATTTCACAGAATCACAGAGTGATGTGGGGTTGGAAGGGACCTCTGGAGATCATCTAGTCCACCCCCCCCCCCCTGATTTATTTATTATTGTTTTAAGAGTAGTCAATAAAGGCAAGAGTTAAATTTAGTTTTAGTTCGGCAGCACGTAGACTTAAAAATCGTAACGTGTAAAAGCAGATGGTTAACGATAATTTAGTGCTGACAGAAACGATACAAGAAAATACACTCCTGTAAAAATTATAAAACTAGGCTGGGTTAATGTTACTTCCTGGTTGTTATAACCTTGGGTTCCCACCGCCCCCCCCTCCCCACAATCCAAACTTAATTTCAAAATGGATTACAGTTTGTAAGTCTCTTTTAAGTATTGTTAGTCCAAAAACTAATTGGCTCTACCTTTTAAAAGTGGTTACTGACGTGGGTGAGATTTTTATCTGCAAGGAAGCAGCTAATTTAAATGATTAGAGCAGCAGGAGGCATTAACCGTACCTCGCAGAAATGTTATGCAATAGAAGACGTCGCTGGCTTGGAAGAAAAATGAACCAAAACATCGGTCGAACTGGATTCAGCAACTCGTTCCCATATTAAATGAACAAAGTTATTACAGATCTGCCCGGAGCTTATCTCTCAGCTCATTCCCTAATCAGCAGAGGAACATAAACTTATACCAATTAAAGTACGTTTCTTTAGGATATTCAGAACGCGAGAGATAATGGCCCGAAAGGTGCTGCTGCGTGACCAGCACCCCCCCAGCAGACGCCATAGGTAACCAGGAATAGTTCACCAGTTTGAAAAACTCCCAAATTATACAGGATGGTAGTTAGTCCAGGGCAAAACTGGTACAAGAATTGCTACTGTTGTAGGAGGACAGGGGCAGGGAATTCAGAGGGGGTGACACAGATGGTACATAGTCCTTCCCTGGTTTGATTTATGGAATAGCCATACCCTTAGTGTTTTCTACAGAGAATTATTTTTCGAGAAAGCCCTTACTGTGACATGCCTTCACCGTTCTAAGCAAAACTCTTTTCTCTTCCTAACTTAGGTGGAAAATAAGGGTGAAGGAAATGCTGCATTATTTATTAAGATGTGATACAGTGATGCCCTTCTTTGCTGATGCTGAACTTTTCCTGTCTCCCTTTGCCTTATTAGTCTGCCATCGCTGTGTCAGACCCCAGTGCACTACCTGGAGAGGATCAGCCACTGTTTCAGAGCGAGCACTTACTGTCAGCTGAAGAGCAGAAAAGCACAGAAAAGCACAATGGATTACTATTAGATAAATATTAAGCCTATGATTAGTTTTTCTAGAATGAAGGGTGGTTATGAGGGCAAGAGGATGTCCTATTTTCAAACACCTGGAGGTCCAATACAGGTTTCTTTGAGAAGAGACTTAAAAATTTAACTTCTTACAGTGATCATTTCACAACATCGTATGCTGCCAGGGTGGTATTTGATACAGTCCTCCGGCTGTATCAGGACAACCTGCTTCAGTTCTTAAATTAAAATGAAGGGCGTGCTGAGTCCTCTCTCCTCGTCTTTGTTTTCTTGCAGAAAATGTCAGCTTACCGTTCAAGTTGTACTGCCTGACGGTGATGACCCTGGTTGCCGCCACGTACACGGTGGCGTTGCGGTACACAAGGACAGTGGAGACGGAGCTCTACTTCTCCACCACGGCTGTGTGCATCACGGAAGTTATCAAGTTGTTCTTGAGTGTGGGCATCTTGGCTAAGTGAGTACGGAATGCTAAGCGGTATTTTGAAAACGAATCCCAGCTTCTGACTTGGAGTCAGAAGAGAGAACTAGAGCACTGGGTCCAGTTCTGGGCTCACCAGTTCAAGAAGGACAGGGAACTGCTGGAGAGGGGACAGCAGAGGACTACAAAGATGATGAGGGGCCTGGAGCATCTCTCTTACAAGGAGACGCTGAGGGACTTGGGTCTTTTTAGTCTGGAGAAGAGAAGGCTGAGAGGAGATCTGATCAACACCTATAAATACTGAAAGGGTGGGTGTCAGGAGGATGGGGCCAGTCTTTTTTCAGTGGTGCCCAGGGACAGGACAAGAGGAAACGGGCACAAACTTGAACATGGGAAGTTCCATCTAAAGGTGAGGAGGAACTTCTTTACTTGAGGGTGGTAGAGCCTTGGAACAGGCTGCCCAGGGAGGTGGTGGAGTCTCCTCTGGAGACGTTCCAAACCCACCTGGACACGTTCCTGTGCAACCTGCTCTGGGTAGACCTGCTCTGGCAGAGGGTTGGACTAGATGATCTCCAGAGGTCCCTTCCAACCCCATATCATTCTGTCATTCTGTGGGTCTCAGACACTGAAGCACAGAGACATCGAGTGCGGGTTACAGCTTGTGAGTCCTCCTCAACTGAAACTGCTTTGTAAATACCACAATGTTCAGGTGTGTCCTTTCTACGTATTTTCTGGTCTTGTGTGCTTTGGAATAGGTTCAAAATGTCAGCGTGGATTATTTGTGATGGTTTGGGTCTTTACAATAGTCGTGCAGATGAAAGCCGGACTGTGAGCCACCTTCTGCTGAGTTACATAAAACTGTAATGTTCCTACTCATAAATTTTCCCAAACGATGTTACAGACAGATGTTTTGCTGTCTCTATTAACCCAGGGAATCGAAGCTGAAAGTCTGTGTGGTCAGGAGATATTAGAGTTTCTGTGACCCCAGGCTGCTGCTAGGAGCTAGAACTTCAGTCCACACGAGAACATCTGAAGTTGGGAGGCCATCAGTCTGTTGACTTTCCTTTCAGCTTCCCTGGGCTTCATCCTTCCTTGAAAGGATCTTTATATTCTGGACTTTTCCAAAGCCCAGTTCTTACTCTTGTAGTAGAATTCATTCTTTTAGGGTCTCTCCCTATCTCTCTGTGGCAACTATTGTCAGTTTCTTTTTGGATATCATCTATGCTTGAGTGTAATCAGCAAAATTTGCCAATTTCCTAGTAATCTCCCACTTTAGATCACACGTGAATACTCCGAACAGCAAAAATTCCAGCGTAGTTTCCTTCAGTGATTCCTTTACAGCTTCTTCCAGTTTTAAAGTTCCAGCCAATTTCACAGAATGGTTGGAGTTGGAAGGGACCTTAAAGATCATGGAGTTCCAACCCCCTGCCCTGGGCAGGGACACCTCCCACCAGACCAGGTTGCTCCAAGCCCCATCCAGCCTGGCCTTGAACCCCTCCAGGGATGGGGCAGCCACAGCTTCTCTGGGCAACCTGTTCCAGTGTCTCACCACCCTCACAGGGAAGAATTTCTTTCCAGTATCTAATCTAAATCTCCTCTCCTTTTAGAATTTGTTTGCTTCCACATTCTTACGCTGTGCCTTCCCTGTGTTTACTTTTAACGTTTCTTTTGAAAGAAGCATTGACTGGATGAATGCAAAAAGATTGTCTTTCGAAAGAGGAGTTTATGATAGTTTAAGCTGTGTTAATTGTTTACTCAACTGTACTCTCAACATCTCATATTTATTTAAAGTCCAGTTCACCGCCTGGTAATTACGTTTTCTACGTTGTTAGATGGTACATAATTACTTGGCAACGGATGAAGAAAAACAGAGCTGGTTTGCAAACTCCAGGTTTAACATCAGCTTTTCTAACAAATGCGTGTTTCTGTTGCAGAACTGGTTGTTATTAGTATCACCCGTTCACACTTTTGAAGAAAACACCATGGTTTTTTAAGTCAAATCTGGGCCAACATCAAGAATTCGAGCCAGATGATATTTTATTTTCTGATTTGGCTTTGGAGTGTACATCTTGGGGCACCTTATTGTCCGTTCTCAGCCGTACGCAGAGACTTGCTTGAGTAGCAGCCTTGAGCAAGCAGGAAATGTCAGACTGATGTAGAAGTGAGAAGGGAGAACTAGCAATGCAGAGGGCAGCTGTAAAGAAGGGGACCATAAAAGGGGACACACCCATGAGGATAGCCCTCTGTCTCCCTGCCTGTGCACTTAGTAACTTGTTCCACTGTTTACAGTGTTCGCGGCGGTTGTTTAACCTGTTACACGTTAATGCATCTCACCTCCTGATTCCAGAATGTCTTCTTCGCCTTCAGGGGTTTCCACTTGTTGATAACCTCGCTGGTTTTTCCCCTGTTAATTTTTCTTCAGCGAGCAGGAGGTGCAACTGAGCGTCGAGAACAAATTTTCAGCCATTCAAAGGATTCATTGGTTTGATTTCCGTTTTCAAATAAAAGAGAGCCCTCGGTTATATTACTGTTTTGTTTTGCAGAGAAACTGGAAGTCTGGCAAGGTTAATAACATCTTTAAAAGAAAATGTATTCGGAAGTCCTAAAGAATTGCTGAAATTAAGTGTCCCATCTTTGGTGTATGCCATCCAAAACAACATGGCCTTTGTGGCTCTTAGCAACTTGGATGCAGCAGTCTACCAGGTAACAGGCGGGTTTGTCAGCAACTGAGCTGTAAATGCATTTCTCTTTACTGCTCCCTGAGTCCTGTGCTGGGTGTGTGTCTGCCGAGCGCGCCGTGCTCTCGTTAGCCTCGCTGTTAAAAGCCTAATGATGCTTTGTATTTATTATCAGAGGGGTTGGAACTCGATGATCTTTAAGGTCCCTTCCAACCCGAACTATTGTATGATTCTGTGATATTCAGAGCGTACAGTCTGTCGCAGAGCTCTGGATTTCTGAGCTAACCCGCTCACTGCTAGAGGCACTTCACGTTCTCTTTGCTGTAATCGGCGACGGTACAAAAACCCAAGGCTCTGCAGGAAATCAACGAGGATAAATTTTTGTCATTCTGTAGTTGAATTCTCTGTTTTAGTTTCTGTTTTCTGAGGAGTTAATAAAACCACATCCTCTGTGCTTCTGTGCCCATCTCCTTTAGGTGACGTACCAGCTGAAGATCCCTTGTACAGCTTTATGTACAGTCCTAATGCTGAACCGCACCCTCAGCAAGCTGCAGTGGTTCTCTGTCTTCATGCTGTGTGGTGGTGTCACCCTTGTCCAGTGGAAGCCTGCTCAGGCTACCAAAGTCCAGGTAAGAGTTTACATTTTGCCGCTTCACAATGAAGAATAAAGTGCCTTGTACTTTGTATTTCACTCGACAGCAGAATGAATCACAGAATGATCTGGTTGGAGATCATCTAGTCCAACCCCCTGCAAAAGCAGGGTCACCCAGAGCAGGTCGCACAGGAACATGTCCAGGTGGGTTTGGAATGTCTCCAGAGCCGGAGACTCCACCACCTCTCTGGGCAGCCTGTTCCAGGGCTCTGGAAAGTCAAAGTCAAGAAGTTCCTCCTCATGTTTAGATAGAACTTCTTATATTCAAGTTTGTGCCCGTTTCCTCTTGTCCTGTCCCTGGGCACCACTGAAAAAAGACTGGCCCCATCCTCCTGACACCCACCCTTTCAGTATTTATAGGTGTTGATCAGATCCCCCTTCAGTCTTCTCTTCTTCAGACTAAAAAGACCCAAGTCCCTCAGCCTTTCCTCATCAGAGAGATGCTCCAGGCCCCTCATCATCTTTGTAGCCCTCTGCTGTCCCCTCTCCAGCAGTTCCCTGTCCTTCTTGAACTGGTGAGCCCAGAACTGGACCTAGTGCTCCAGATGGGACCTCACCAGGGCAGAGCAGAGGGGCAGGATGACCTCCCTGGACCCGCTGGTCACACTCTTCCTGATGCCCCCCAGGATGCCATTGGCCTTCTTGACCACAAGGGCCCATTCCTGGCTCATGGGCATCCTGTTGTCCAGCAGGACTCCCAGGTCTTTTTCCTCAGAGCTGCTCTCCAGCAGGTTACCCCCAAGCCATACTGTCGCAGGGGGTTGTTCCTCCCCAGCTGCAGCACCCCAGCCCCACAGCAGGTAATGTCTCTGGTGTTCCATACAGCAGTGCCCGTTTTCTGTTCCCAGACACTTCATCTCCAGCACGAACACTAGTTTGATCATCCACTCTCACATCTATTGCGTACCAGTTCAGGCAGGCTTGCGGTATTGCTCCAGCCTCGCTTGTTGGAAAGGCACTTGATTGCTACAATTAGTATTAATTACCACAGTCTAACGCACCATCATAGGAGTATCTGAGTAATATATTGTTTCCAGCAGTTGGCCCTGGTGTCCTTGTAATTGTTGGAGCGGAGAACTTGGAATCCAAGCGCTTGGCGGAATTAGGAGCGAAACTCCAGTGCCTTGTGGGTGTGGGTTCGTCGCTTCAACACACCCTTCGGAGGCGCTGACCTAATCCTGTGCTTGGAGGGAACAAGTGGCTTCTGTTCCTTAGGTCTTCGTTGCTGCTCAGGGGCGTTAGTGGGAAGGGCAGGTCATGCAACTGGGAATACTGGCCACAGCCGGTGGTGCGGACGGTGCCTCTTGAGCACCACAGGGGTTGGGAAGAGACACACGAAAGGTGGAAGCTACACGGAGCCCACCTGAAGGGCAGCTCTCGCTCAGCAAGTACACTTTATACCGTAATAAAATGCTAATAATTTTGCTGTACTTAACGAATTATCTCTGGAATTGATTATTGTACATGACTGAAGTGTTGCTTCCTTGTTAAAGTAACGGTTGGTGTTGCAGGTGGAGCAGAATCCATGGCTGGGGTTTGGAGCCATCGCTGCTGCTGTGCTGTGTTCAGGATTTGCAGGTAGGGTGTTATTTCCGCACGCAGGTCACATCTAAAGGACTGGAGAACTCGTGATGTTTAAAACAGAACATTCTACATTAGTTAACTGTCTTTGTTGATTATAAGATCAAAAAAGGACTTTATCTCCTCTGCCCATAATTACCTTCTACTCGCAGTGATGATGAGAGATTCATGGCATGATTCCTCCAGTTGTCAAGCCGATGACTGGGAGCGTGTACTGTTGGTTTTATTTCCGTGATGCAGCTTAGAAGGCTGGTTTGCAACTGGAAGTGTCTTTCAAATGCTCAGAATAATATTGTGGGGAGCATCCAGAACAACTCGCTCAGTACAATTAATTCATAGACATGGATTTTATAAAGTTGGCTTTACAGTGAATAGCTCCCTTAACTCTTGCGCAGGCTCAGCCCCGAAATCCAAATTACCATAGTCCTGTAGGTGGTAAATCTAACTGAGATGTGGAGGGAGCATAAGGAAGGCAGGGAGGAGGATGAGGAGCAGGAAGCCTTGATAAACTCTGAAGGATTTTCAGTAATGGGGGTGGTTTTGGGGGGGTTTTGTTGTTGTTTTGGGTTGTGGTTTTTTTTCTTTTTACAAACAGCATTTCCCTTCAGAGTAGTTTTTCTCTGGCTTCTGCAGCAGGAGACCAGAACTGGAGGACAAGTGAGCTGGTGCTAAAAAATAAGGAAATGCAAATTACTACTTCATTTGAAACTTGGCTTACGGCAGCCTATTTTCCTGCCTGTAAACTGGACTCTTCCCCCTCCCTCTGTAAGAAAACAAGGTACTATCACTCGCCTCTAGCACCATACAATCCTGCAGGAGTTAATCTTGTGCTGCGCGTACTCACTTGGCGCTCTTGGAAAACATTCTGGCTGGCAGGAGGGAAAAGGAGGGGGGTGTCGTTCTTGTTTGGTGTCTTTTCAGTGAAAAGGGCGCTTTGAAGCAGAAATATTAAATAAAGATTGTGTAGAGCTCAGTCAGCTTTTCCTGGGAGGTTAGAAATTTACTCATTTCAATAGATGCTCCCAAGCCACGAGACAAAGTAGAGCATCCCCAGCCAAGCCTTCAATCTCCTAAAGCTCTCCAGCTTTTTGAGATAATGCGAGGAGATCGCTGTGCTTCTAACGGTCTGCAAACTCCGAGCCTGCAAAGCGTTGATTCAGGCGGCTCGAGAGGGTTTAGACACACAGGGCTTTCTTCTCCCGCAGCCGGGCTGTTCCCTCACTGCCGGCCAGGAGGACAGAGCATTTCATCCCTGGAGCTCCTTGTGCCCTTGGAGCTTTACATGTCAAAAATGTAAGTCCTGTTCAAACTTCTTCCTTCCCCCGCCCACATGAAGAAGTTGTTTTGGCAGTAAACCTTCAGTTGCTGGACTGACCACGTTAAGTGTTTTAAATTATTCCAGCAAAGTCAAAAAAATTACATGGTTTTGTTCCTCCGAGTTGGAAAAAAGCTTTTTCTTCAAACTGCTGATCCTGTGATCATTTCCAATTACCCGAGGGCCCAACAACGCTTATAAATATATAATGGCAGATTCTTTGTGACTCAAAACAGTACTGAAGAATAATTTCTCCTAAAAAGCACCCATTCTTTCCTTCATCCTGCCTAGTGGAGTGATTTTTGTGCATTTTCAGGAATCTGAAAGCATAATTTTATCGGCTTACTTGGTTTGTCAAGTTCTAGTTCATAAAATTTAGAAGTCGGCTTTATGCTCGAGCCATGTTTCTGGAAAGTTGGTTACATCTGGTTGCGCTCTGTGAAAATTGGAGAGCGATTCCCGTGGGTTCTTTTAATCACTGCTGTCGTCAATAAGACTGGGGTTTTGTTGATATTGTTCTTTAGACTTTGAAAAGGTATATTGGTATGAGAGAAAATCAAGCAAGGGAATTCAACTTATTATTTGAACCCCTGAAATATAAATCTCTTCTCTGATTTATTCACCATAAACATTCCATATGCTGTATTAAATTGTAAATCGCATTTTTCATGAATAAAAGAGTAGCAAAGACTTTCCTTGAAGCCAACGCTGGGATTTCAGGAGGAGGAGCATGTGCTTCGGGCTTCTGACCCACAGGTCTTCTCTCTGTGCTATCTGTGTCAGCTCCATATAGTCATATAGTTTTCTCTTATCGGATGAGAGATCTTGGGTGACGTTAACCAGCAACAAGGGCTCAGTCAGTAGGACTCACACCAGGAGGTCACAGAAGGGGCTGAGAAGATCCGAGTCCTGCCAAGTGTTGTCTGTGTTTTGAAATGGGGAGGAAATGCCAGAGATGAGCAGAGTCCTGGCGTGGGAGCGATGGTTAGAAAGGCAAGGATGGCCTTGTCCAATGTTGGCCCTTTTCAGCCCGACACGTGCCTCCCGAGTAGAATACCCAAGAAGTACTTGGGGAATTTCAGTAATGCAAGGCATAAAAGTAACGCTCATCAGCGTGGCGCTGTGAACAAGAGCTTCGGATTGAAATGAATTCCGCTTCCTCAAATGCGATCTGGAGTTTCAGTTAGCAGAAGGCACGGGTTTTGATGTTTTGATGCTCTTGTAATCCCCTGGAGCTGTGGTTTGAGACTGTCGCTGTTCTGCCAAGTACTCTGCTTCCGAGGAATTTTCAGTCTCAGTCTGAGGTAATATAGTTCCCACCCCTGTTTTTTATTTTTTACTGCTCAGTATCCCAGTGGAGGGGGGAAAAAAGTTTTACATCATACTGACATACATAAATACTGTCCCGGGGATAAAATACCCGGTGCCAAGGGGAGAGGACTGAAGCCGGTCGAACCAAACAGAAACGAGGAGTCGTTTCAACTGTCAATAAGGTTCATTGTTAAAACAACTCTAAAGGGAAATCAAATGGGTTTTTGATGTCCTGGAAGACAGGCGTTACCAGGATGTGGGTTTTGGGCTTTCTGCATTAAGAACTTCTGTGAAATGAACCAGTCTGTAGGACAAGATGATCCCAGTAGCCTTGTCTGGCTTTAAAACACTGTGAACCATGAATCGTTAAGGGCGACACTTCATCTCACTGAAACCTTTCTGGTTTTTATTTTTTTTAGGAGTTTATTTTGAGAAGGTCTTGAAGAGTTCGGATACTTCGTTGTGGGTGAGGAACATTCAGATGTACTTATCTGGGATTGTGGTGACTTTATTTGGTGTGTACATGTCAGATGGAGCCCAAGTTCTGGAGAAAGGCTTTTTCTATGGCTACACATACTACGTCTGGTTTGTCATCTGTAAGTATCTTGTGTAAGCTTCTAGGGTCTTGTTACACGGGTTTGCTTTTTTAACTGTGATATAACTGATTGCATGACACTGCAAATTCACCCTGACCCACTCTTCCTTACTGTATTTTGAGGGGTTTTATTTTAAAGTATCATTATCTTGGAAATTATTCATAAAAACATAGAATGGTTTGGGTTGGAAGGGACCTTGAACGTCGTCAAGTTCCAACCCCCCTGCCCTGGGCAGGGACACCTCCCACCAGACCAGGTTGCTCCAAGCCCCATCCAGCCTGGCCTTGAACCCCTCCAGGGATGGGGCAGCCACAGCTTCTCTGGGCAACCTGTTCCAGTGTCTCACACCCTCACACCTCTCTTCCTGAGATCTCATCTAAATCTCCCCTCTTTCAGTTTAAAACTGTTCCCCCTCATCCTACGGCTCCCCTTCCTGATCCAGAGTCCCTCCCCATCTCTCCTGGAGCCCCTTTAGGGACTGGAAGGGGCTCTAAGGTCTCCCCGGAGCCTTCTCTTCTCCAGGCTGAACAACCCCAACTCTCTCAGCCTGTCATCACAGCAGAGGGACTCCAGCCCTCTGAGCATCTTCGTGGCCTCCCCTGGACCCGCTCCAACAGGTCCATGTCTTTATGTTGGGGGGCTCCCGAGCTGGACACAGTACTGCAGGTGGGGGTTTCACAAGAAGAGAGGGGCAGTTCAATTGTTCAATTGAAAACTGTGCTGAAACAGCAGTGTTAATGACTGATTAGTGACTAGATTATCGTTAAATGCATCCTGGCTAATCTACTGGAGGCCGTGTAGACATCCCATTTTGCTGAACGTTACATGAAATCACCAATGGGGATGACGTAGCCCAAGCAAGGAGGACACCAGTGGAGTAAAACGTGTTATTTCAGGAGTAACCGACTGCATGTTCTCTGCTTTCCAGTTCTGGCCAGCGTAGGCGGCCTCTACACCTCGGTGGTTGTTAAGTACACAGATAACATCATGAAAGGCTTTTCTGCGGCGGCAGCCATTGTTCTTTCTACTGTGGCCTCAGTCGTCCTCTTTGGCCTCCAGATAAGTAAGTGCCTTTTTTTTTTTTTTCCCTTTGATTTGACCGTCCACACGCATTCCCCCCTGGTTGTACCCAGTCCACGCCAAAGCCATCATTTATGTCTCCTGTGGATTTTTCCTGGAGTTTTAACCCCCGGACTCCTGCGCACTAACGCGTCGTCCCTCTTGCGCTGCACAAGGAGCCTGATGATCCTCTGCTTTCAGAGGCGTTCACGGGCTGTTCCTTCAGAGACATCCTACAGCCTCGAACGGGAGGGTTCTTTGCCACTTAAACAGCTTAGGAGTTAGTGCAGCTTCGGGCGTGAACCCCCTTCTGCTGTGGGTTTGGCGTGTGATGCAGCAGTTTACCTGAGGCTGCTGTTGAGAAGTCATCATTTCGTGTTGGTTTTGATACAGCTGGTGCCAGGTTAATTCCTCGGCTATTTCTGCAAGGGCTTTACATGTCCTTGCAGCTGTCTTTTGACTTTCACCTTCCCTGTTTGTGGTGGCCAACACCACAGGAGAGCGAGTCAAACAGCAGGGGTGGGGCGTGACTGATGCGGTGAAGATTTGTGAGAGGAAACAGCAGATCCCTTTGGGCTGTTCTGCAACAGCAAAGGACTCAGTTCTGGGTCTGATGCTGCGCCCAGGAGCTCCTGCTCAGTCCTTCACTGGTCAGTTTGGGGTATTTTTTACTTTCCTGCCGTAATCCAAAGATGGGATGGTGGAAAAACGAGCTTTTTGATGTGGCGTTAGTGAGATGAAACTTAAGGAGGAGGAAATAATCAGTGCTTGGCTGAAAAAGAGCACCTTAAAGCAAGCGATGAAAAAATCACAGCTAGTTTAAAAACTCACTCACAAGAAATGTTCTGGGCAGAAGATTTTCCTCGGTGCTTGACACAAATCTGGTGATCTTCCTGTGAAAGCCTCGTTAATAGCTTTTCTTAACGCTGCCTAGAAGCGGAAAGGCAAACAAAGTGTGTTACTGTGGGCTGCTTTATCCCATTCACAGTGTCGTTATCGTTAAGTCTGTTGTAAAATAAGCCTGTCGGGTGGCATCTGGAACTCCAGGAGATGTTTCACACTTGCTTTTCTGACCGTGTTCTTGCTGATATGAGACTAATTGAAACGGTGTGGGGATTGTAAACGCTCAAGACTCTCCTCAGTGACAGAAGATGTCTAGATCCTGTGAATTATTAACAGCTTCTTGTCCTCTTTAGTTTTGAGTAGCTTTAATACTGTCATTCAGGTATCATCATAACTTACATGGCTTAGTCTTCTGGAGGTTTCTTCTTAGACAGAGGTCTTCATTTAAACTGTTTTGTCTCCTTTCAGCCGTTACCTTCTTCCTGGGTGCTCTCCTGGTCTGTGTTTCTATTTACCTCTATGGGTTGCCTCGGCAAGACACCACAAAAATCCAGCCAGCGGAGACGAAGAGCTCAAAAGAGAGACTTGCTACTGTGTGACGCTGTCGGTAAAAATGGACTTCAAAAAAAACAAATGCATTTTTTAAAAATTAGCCTTAAGCTAGTCATGAAGCGGTTTAAGTGGGATAGACTAAAAGCAGAAGTTAGTTCTGTTTTTACACGTGGAGTTTCCAGTGGCTGACGCTGAGGCTACGTTACGGCCGAGGAGCCAGACGGGCATTTTATTGAAGGTTTTCTTCATTCACATCAGACAATGAAGAGCCCCTTACACAAGGAAAGCAGAATGAAGGAACTGAACACTCAATTGTATATAATGTACATAACGGAGGGGGAAATTGGTTCTTTGTGTACTTGATAAACTGTCTTGCCCTTTGAGGGCAAAAATGCCCAAAAGCTTCATAAAAATACATTAAAAAAGAGCAATTACTGCCAGCATTTTCTCTTAAGCTAGTTAGCAATTGCAGTTCGATCGACGACAGGAAAAGTTTCTCTTCTAGGTGATATATATGAGACGACAGAGTCCTTCTCTAGTGTTTTTACCATGAATTAATAGTATTTTTTTCCCTCCACGTTATCAAGCCTTGCGTGTCCTGACACAACTCCACCAGGAGCATCGGTGCTTCAGGCATCACTTCACCTGGAAGCGATTAGAAGCAGCACTTGCTCTTTGGTTTAAAAAGTCAGGATGGGAGACTGGTGTTTCTCTATGTTGCAGATTTCACTTCTCAAATGTTTTTTATACCTGCTGTAGCTGGTAGAGAACTCTTTTATTCTATTCTTTGTGTTTTGCCAAACCCCAGTTGTACGGGGGTGGGCGGGGAAGGTTCACGTGTCTTCTTGTATCTCTGGCTTAAGTACAAACGAGTCAACGCAAAGTGTCGGGCGAGAAGATTTTTATCTGTACGTTTTATCTCTAAAACTTCTTGTGCATAACAGGGTGATGCTTGAAAAGAGTTCCTGTAATGCGTTTTAGGCTTTAATTTCATTTACGAGCGCCAACTGTATTATTTCAGCCTCCTCCCTCATTTTCTAAGGCCTCGCTCAGTTCAGCCCTTCTAGAAACTGCAACTCTGCATTGAGGGAAAACTCACTTTGGTGCTTTGGGCAACTCGTTTACATTCAAAGTGGAGTCAAAAACATGACTGAGTTTATCTCCTGGTTAGATTCCTTAACCAGCTGGGTTTTACTTGGAAGTGGGGCACGTTAAACACAGCAGTAACGATGTTCCACCTCTCTGCAGCTGTGTGATGGCTCAGGGGTGCCCAACGCTGCCACGTCTGACGGAGGGAGAGCCCCAGTTCCTGTTCCACCAGCTGGGTGGCAAACCCTCTTGTCCCCGCTCACCACACCGGTGTGAGGGAGGAACAGGATGTGACGGCGTTGGCAGTTGGCCTTGGCTAGTACAGTACAACACACAGGAAAAAGAAAACACCTCTCTGGCGTGGTCTGACTGGGTTTGTTACAGCCTCCAGCCCGCCTGTAGCTGTTGTGCCATTCGGGCCTAAGCACACAATGGCAACCACAGAAGTGGAGAGCTAAGATCACTCAGGGCACTATATGGTTAACACCACTTCCTCTGCCAAAAGGACTTTGTATTTACAAAGGTAAATAGAGAGGGAGTTCTCTTTTATGGGAAGACACTAATCTACCTGGCATTTAAGTACATTGTTCCTACCAAGTGCCTGGGAGCAAGGAATTGGCCTCCCCCACTGGCTGTGCTGTAGCGTACAAACCTCCCGAGGAGCCACCACACGCAGGAAAGTTTTTAATTTCTCTTGGGGGGAAAAAAAAAAAAAAAAAAGTCCTTTTACTAAGAGATGTGTCTTTACATCGCATCCAGCCTCGTCACATTTGAGTTACAGGTGTAATGCCAAGGAGTTTCATGCCGTTGGCTAGAACCGAGCGTGCAGCTTGGAAGAGACAGAGCCTTGCCTGGAAGAGAGGAACAGCCGTCAGCTTACGGTGTTGTACGGAATGGGGGTGGTTCTCAGGACAGCCCTTCGGAGCAGCCTGTCAAAGGTGGGAAACACCCCGCACATCCCCTGTCCCGGCGCTGGGATGCGGTGACACACACACAATGTCCCACACCCGGTGCTGGCAGAATTCCCACCTATTGCAGTGTCACCAGAGGGACATTTGTGTCAATGAAGGGAAGCTGGAAAGCCCAGTCTAGTACCCTCAGGGCAGAGCGACCAGAGGAGACACCCAAAAGAGCTAGCAATGACTAAAAAGTGAAAGTCTTTCAGCCCCACAGGCTGCTACAGCCTGAGGGTGCTGCTGGAATCCCTCCTCTCCTGCCTGCGTTGGGGGGCTCTCAACCAACCATGGGCTGCTTTGAAAATTTCACTCCTCCTTGTCGGTGTCGCACAGCTGGCTCTTTGGGAAGGGCACTATCAGCCTTGCTCATAGAAATAGTTCCTGAAAGCTGTCACAGTTTAAGATATTTAGAATTACTTTTTTTTTTTTTTTTTAGAAGATAACGAACCAAAATTTTCCTTGTAGCTTGGGCTGTTCTTCCCAAGAACGCATGGAACCATCTTCAAAGGCAGAAATACCTGTTGCATCTAAGCTCAACTACTGAGTACGGCTCCATCAGTTCCACTGAAATTTTTCCCCCCACAACACAGCTCAACAGGTAAATGTGATTTCCTCCCCAAATCAGACAGGTAACTGCTTTTGAGATAGATAGATTAAAGAGAAAATAAGGAAGGCAGTGCAATTAGTGGATCATTTAACTGAGCAGTTAAGGGGTCAAACACTGCCTGGGAGATCAGTAGAAAATAATTTGCATTTATTTGAAACTGCTCACTAACAGGTTGTCAGCCTCGGGGCTTTAGCTAGAAGGGCAGTACAAATAACCAGGGATAGGTAGGTGGCAAGAAGGAGGAGAGAAGTTCAGTTACCTCCTCATTCTCTGTCTTCCCACATGGCTGCTGATGGAAACCATCAAAAATCAACCAGCAAGTTAAATGCTCAAATATTTACTTTCAAAAAAAGTTCGGAAGGAAAGGCGATGAGAAGGAAAAGAGGTTTGACTGGGTTTGGAGCATTTGTCCTCATGGAGCATCCTGTGCTGGGTAAGCTCAGGCAGAGCAGCCTTTCCCCGCCATCCCGGAGCGGTGGCTCATATTCTCTATCTAATTCTCTATATTCCCCCCAGTTGGATTGGCAAAGCCCTAGTGGATGGTCCCCTTGGCCCACCCTACCCAGCTTCCAGCCACCCACCGACCCCGTGCCCTACCTGGGCTACTCCAGGGGCGCTGCCTTTCACAGGAAGAGTTTTATGGGCCACCGCTGCCAGGTGGCTGGAATGGAAAAGAGCATGAGAAGGGTGAGGAGGAGCACGTCTCCCGACAAGAGCAGCGCTATGGGCTACAGAAAGCAGCAGAACTGGAAGAGCCACAACTGCAGCATCCCAGAGACTCACTTCCAACCGCTTCTTCCACCTGGCTGAGGGAGAGCGTGGTTTTCTGGAGCCTGCATGTTGTCAGGGCATGCCACCAACAACTTAACGCTTGTAAAAAAAACCCCAAACAAACAATCTCTCCACTCCCTCCCCCCACAAAAAAAACCCCAAAACCGGTCTGGAAAGGTCCTTCAGAGCCTGCGCTGTCATTCCCAGGCTACATGATTCCTTGTATGATTTTCCTTAACTTGTTAAAGCCCTCCCTGCACAGGCTCTAGAGCTTCCTCCAGCAACTCTACTCCAGTGCTTCCCCGAGCTGTTAAATCGGAGAGGTCCCCATGGGGACCTTCCCTGTGGAGGTCACATACACAGTATGACTTACAGTCGGAATGGGCTTCGTCCATCTCGACACTTAGGCTGAGATCGGTGGTTAGAAGCTTTTCCCAGCTGAAATTTCCCAAAATTTCCCAGCTGAAATTTTGAGATTTGAGAGCATAAATCTACTCTTCAAGATACAATTAGTCCAGCAGGATTTTGGGTTCAGACACTGGGTTACAGCCGAGTGATTCCTTTTTTCTTGAAAGCATTTTGTTTCTGAGGAGGCTTCTGGCTCCTCTGTTCCTGCTTCCAACCTCCATCTCTACTATTATTATATTATTTACTATCCTACTTTTATACCTTTCCTGCTCCAGAGAAACCATCCCACAAATATACATCTTCCTACTGTTTTTACTCTTCAAAGCAGAGCAGATGCGAGGGCTGCAGAGCCAGCTCAGGAAGACCTGTCCTTACCAGAGACGGAGGCCAGTATCGGCGATCACCTTACCTAAGTGTGAGGAGGTAGCTGACAATGTGCTTGGGCTGCAGATCCTGAGAAGATCTATACAGGACCTCATCGTACCTGTGAAGAAAGAGCAACGCCCAAGGATTGTTTGGTGTTAAAGCAGTAGGAAGGTGTGCTCCGACGTACGGCTCATCAGACTCTCTTAAATCAGAACAAACACACAACCACAAGGGTGGAATTTACAAATATAATCTTCTGAACCAGACCCCAGCTGTGTAATTAGCACACAATTCATTATTTCTTCCTCGCTCACTTATTACTGAAGGAGATTTCTGCTCCTCATCATGCAAACGCTATAGATGGCAGAGCTCGGAGAGGCAGGAACACAAGAGCTATATTTGCTCCTGGAACATTCCGTCTGGTTTTACATTTTGACACTAATTGTAAGCTCCTAGGAGCAAACCCCACGTATTAAATAACCAAGGTGGTCAAAATAGTCCCTTAGAGGATGTTGCCTTTCGTAAATGCAGCTTAGAATTTTAAGTAGCTAAAGGGAATCTCGGAACATTCAAAAAGACAAAAACAAAGTGGGTTTACATAATCCTGGAATAAAATCAACTGATGTAAGGCGCTATTAATTAAACCGGGTAATACAGGCAGAGTCATGGAGAGCCATGTTTTTTCTCCGTGTGTTCTGCTGCCCACTTGTGCACATCCTCTTTTTCACAGCCTCCAAGAAGTTACCAACCCCTCTGGGGCTGAAGTGATTGCAAATTCCAAGCGGGGAGTGGAATTCCTGATCTTTGCTCAGCCCCCAGGCCCATTCCCACCAGCGTGCCCAGGCTGAACTTTCCTGGGCCACCATCAAATAACCATTAATGAAGCAACAAAGTTGGTATCAAACGAAGGGGCCCCTCTTTTGATACCAGCTTTGTTGCTTCATGAAGTTGCCATTTCAGTGTTGGCCCATGACAACTCGTTAGATTATTTTATCAGTTAAATAAATCCACTTTTGCAGGGATATTCATAGAATCATAGAATGGTTCAAGTTGGAAGGGACCTTCAAGATCATCAAGTTGCAATCCCCCTGCCCTGGGCCGGGACACCTCCCACCAGACCAGGTTGCTCAAAGCCCCATCCAGCCTGGTCTTGAACCCCTCCAGGGATGGGGCAGCCACAGCTTCTCTGGGCAGAAGAGATGTTGCCTTCAATCTACTATTCATTAGTCTGGAAAGTTAATAGTATTGAGAACGGGTCAGCTAATTTTTAGGGCAGATGTTTGGGAGCTTTTCAAAAAGCAGAAGCAGAGCCCCAGGAACTGGGCTTCTGGCAACTCGGGAGTGTTTATCACGGAAACTTTTCCAGAAGCATCTACTCACGACACCTCACAGGAAGGGCTGACCACTAACTGTTACTCCTGAAATCATCAGATATTTAAACGTGAATCTTTTAGCCACCGAGTGCCTGGTCTAATGGATAACCTAAACGCTGTTTTCTGCTGGAAGTAAAGGCCCCAGGAGACGTTTCATACAAATTCTGTACGGTGTTTGGGCAGACTCAAAGGCCTTTGCAGGCCTTCAGCAGCCCTGAAGCCCTGTGAAAATAAGAGCCCTGCAGCTCAGCAACAACCTCTGCTTGAAAAGGGAGAGGTGTGGGATGCAGGGATCCCTGCGAACCAACCTGAAATACGTTAACCCTGTCAGCTTTCACCCAGAAGCCAAGCAGCTACGCACTCATCTGATAAAAAGCAAGAAACAACCCAGGAGGTTTCTGTGAAATACAATTGCACCGGATAAATAAGACACTACTGGTCTTTATTTAGAGCCCTGGCGGGGCTGGCTGTGCCTCAGGAGAGCCTGCAGCACGGGATAAACGGCAGGCAGCTCTTGAGGTAATTACAGTTAACGACAGGGCTCTCCAACCTCCAGTTGCAGGCTGGAAGGAGCCACCTGGGACTGACAGGACTTTTCAAAGTCCCAATTTACAACACATGCCCTCAAGAAGGCCTTAGCGTGGCCAAAGGAGTTAATTCTTTGGCACCGTGCAGTGCGCAATCGGTACATAGGACCTCTCGCTAGGAATTCTGGAAGCCTCCATCTCTTCCAACTCCATCCCAGGCTGTGCAGCAGGGACAACTCCGCTGCCTCTGTGTTTTAATTACACATCTATGAAATAATGAAAACAGAAACTGCTCAACGTTAAGACTGAATTAATGAAGAACAATACTGCTATTAACAGGTATTAGTTGTGCACGTTCCACAGCTCTGAAGGGCGCTGAGCTACTGAATGTGCGTGCACGTACTCCATTTCACTTCTCCCAGGAGAAATTCCTCTCCCCTTTCCCACATGACAAAAACAGAACAGGAGGGACTGTGACAGAGTGCTCCCCCTGTCCCCAACCTGACCTTTCTTTCCCCTACCCCTGCCCATGCCATAACCACCCGTGGTGGTCATCATGGGTGCATCTAGTCACGATGGCTGCATCCGGGGCTCAAAGGTGGTTTTGGGGAGACAGACAACGACACAGCAGCCAAGGGCAAGCTTGAGTGATGCTGCTGCTGTGGTTGAAATGCAAATATGGCTATAAGTCAATCATCTTACCCCCATAAAAACTGAACAGCCCAAGAGCCCTTTGAGCTCTCCTGCAAGGCAGCGTGCTGCACGCCAGCATCTCCCCTTGAGCAGGGACATCTCTCAAGGTTATCTCTCAAGATTCAGAGACTCCTTGTCACAGCAGATCCTCGGTAAGTGGGTTATAGCATGCTAAACTTTGAAATCTTAACTAAGTGTTAGGAAGGATTGATTGCACGTACCTAATCCTTTAGACATAAACTGCTGACCAAGTCTGGGACTAGGATTGGATCCAGCCAGACCCCTCTCTGAGAAGCAGATCAGAAAGCAAAGGGGTCCTTTCTGAACCTTGGCTCAATGGGAGGGTCTCCCTGAGAGTTCTGTCTGACAGCATCTTCCATGCAGTGAATAACTAAGCGTACCTTGCCATCAAATCCTGTTAAAACACTGTGGCATTCACTACCAAACCTTGTTAAATCCTTGTTTTCTGTCAATAAACATATTGCTGCTTCTCTCCACGAGTGAAGGGCATCACTCCATCCGCAACAGGGACCAAGCAACTCTGCAGCTGCTATTTATAGAGAGCTTAGCATATTTTTGCAAAGACAAGAAATAATTAAAAGGCTCACGTACACAGAGTATACTCCAAATACTGCTTTTTTTCCCCTTATATGGCTTCTAAAGTCCATGAAGACTTCAAACGACAGCTACTGCTGCAATCAGTATGACCCAACAGACAAGCCATGGCCTGAAGGAGCCATTTTTCCTCCTGTGATGGTGCAGTCTGTGCCTACTCACCAGGCTGGCAGCAAATCCGGAAGTTTATTTTAAGGGAACTGGTATTTGGAAAGAAAACTAGACAAACCTGAGAAGGTGCTGAAGAACAGAGATGGCATCTGGCTCTTGCAAGCATGTCACATTAACATCAGTCAGCTGCGCGTTCCCGTGCATCTGTTCTAAACTAAAATGCAAGCAAGAAAAAAAAAAAAAGCTGAACAAGAAAAACAGTCATTTGTGGTTTGAAGAAAAAAGGGTGGGCTTTTTTATTCCGCCGAAGCTGAATGGAACACCGAGACAGACCAGCTGACTTCAATCCAAGATAAAAAAAATAAAATTATTTGTGATAGCCATTCAGTATCAACAGGATTAGAGAAATGCATGGACAACAGGTCCAGAAGGTGACACTAAAAGGACTAGGGAGGTAGCTAATACCCTCTTAATGGTACCCTAGAACCATCAATACCCAGATGATAAGGGAGTACGAGAGGAACAGCCTACAGAAAGGGCTCTGGCCTGCATGCTCTCCCTCAACACCATCTCCTATTACCATCGCCTCCAACAGAGTTCCAGGTTGTATGGACCTCTGGCCTGATCCAGAAAGGTATCTCACATGCTTTTATGAGAATACATATCCGTGTCTGCATTAGAAATTCTCTGAAAGATCACTAAACTGGGCTCTTCTAAAAATCTTTTAAAAAAATAATTAAACACATCAGGTGTTTGACCTGAATCAACAGGAAGGTGCCTGCTTTTAACCTTGGTTACCAACAGTGGGAAGTAACAGAATGTTGACAAAACCCCACTAGCTACAGCGGTAGCCAAAAACATCAAAGTTCTGTGATTTGTTATGTTTTACAAGAACGGGCATTTTGGTTTTTACATCAGTTTCCTTAATCCTAGGGCCACTCTTCTTCATCACTGACACCAAGCACCCAGAGAGGCTGTTCCTAGAACCGGGAAAGCAGAGGGACGGTTAGCTCAGCCCTGTGGAAATGAGGTGGAAATTTCATTTTCACCGGTTTGCTCCTCTGGAAAGTCTCAGTGATTCCCATCATAAACTCACACCTCTGCTGAAAACGTGAACCTGTGTCCCATTTAGGGAAGGAGTTAACACTACTACTTAACAAAGCAGGAAGTTAATAAGGTTAAAATACACATCAAACAGTACTTGTGCATACAGACGCTCCTCTCACCTGTGCAGTCTGGCATGAGTGTACTGCAAGAACACGCCTGTATCTCCACGACTTTGAAGAGCTCGATCCCAGCTAAACTGATAATCAGATGACAGAAGGCCCCGGAAATCCTGGAAAAATAAATTAATGTCACTTAAATACAGCTCTCCATCTCAATTCTCAACTTTTCACAGAAGATACAAACACCTCAGGAGGCAGCTCAGACTCACCTGAATTATTAGGGCTGCAAGACCAACTTTCTCTGCAGTCTCCACGGGGTCTTCTATCTCTTTGGTTGCTGAAGAGAAAAAGAAATCCTAAGTCCGTAATAGCATAACGACTCCCTTGCTCAAACTTGGAGATGCCAATAAAGATGCCAACAGATCCATGTCTTTCCTGTGCTGAGGGCTCCCGAGCTGGAGGCAGAACTCCAGGTGGGGTCTCACGAGAGCAGAGTAGAGGGGCAGAATCACGTCCCTTGACCTGCTGGCCACACTTAGAATCATAGAATTGTCTAGGTTGGAAGGGACCTTTAAGATCATCTAGTCCAACCATGAACCTAACTCTGATAAAACCCATCACTAAACCATGTCACATGCTTCTTTCGATGCAGCGCAGGATACAATTGGCTTTCAGGGCTGCAAGGACACATTGACAGCTCCTGTTCAATTTTTCATCCACCAGTACCCCCCCCAAGGCCATCTTGGTAGGACTGCTCTCAATCCCTTCATCTCCAGCCTGCATTGATAGCAGGAATTACTCTGACCCAGGTGCAGGGTGGATGTTTTTATGCTGTTTTACGTTATGTATAGGTAATCTACTAAATCTGCAGAGTTCAGCTTACGATTTGCTGATTCCCAGCTGGTTTCTCAGGTAGCAGCAGAACATGGAGAATTCAGCAGTTCTCTTAAGGCACCCCCTAAGCTCAAACAGTTCTGCAGTACGGTTCTAGCACACTTAGATTTCCGCCTTTCGCTTTGCTATTTCTTCGTGCCAGGTCAGCAAAGCCAAGTGAGACAACCTGGAGTAGTTCACACTACTCATACCTTTGCTATTTACAAAACTCAGACAGGATTAAGGTCGAAAAGGGTGGGCATAGTTCGCAGTAGCCAAAGACTGGTGTTTAGATGACATGACTACATTTCGTAACTGAGACTTGTTTCAAAACGGAACAAGTGTCTCAGAATTCAGGCTTTTGTTTAGACACTGACAAAGCTATTGAAGGAAGAGTAAAGCAGCAAAGGAAATACTAGGCATTATAGAGAGGGATTTAAGTGGACTGCAGGATTCATTGGGATGAGTAGAAAGAAAAAAAATGCCAATAATGGAAACTTAAGTAGCAGAAAAACTGTGTACAGTTAATAGCAAAGAAAGAGTTTATACAAAGGTATTTAACGAACCAGCTTGAGCAGCACACAGGCATGATTTTTAAAGCTAGCACTGGCTGTTAGATGGCCAGCTCCCAAAATCTTTCCAATGAGAGTGAAGCATTTTGATGCCACACAACACAAATGTGTGACGACTTCCCCTCCGTATCCAAACACTTCTCAAACACTGAAGACATTGCGAAGAGTCAGGGATTTAAGATTTCTTACTTCAGAAAGGGGAAGCAAGGCGGGAATTTGAACACAAGGGGAAAAGTTTCTACAAGCACAGGCGGGATTTAGGATCTAACGGAGAAGCTCTGGGGAATGCTGCAGTGCCATTTGAACTCATTATTTCTTTTAACCGTTCTTCTGCCTATCGCCTGGTGCGACGGAACACGGGCCTGTACCTCTGCTGGGTCAGTGCTTTGCACTCAGCTACGATACTGACCTTTAAACTGAAGCTCTAAGCTCCATTCCTCTCTTCAGTAAAACTGGTTTGAATCGAGGGTCACCCTTCTACCACTCTGCCTGCCCTCCCTTCTCCTCGTCCACTCTACAAGCAGCATTATCTGGATTTCAAAAGCAGAGGAGGCAGAGGAAGGAAGACACACACTACTTAACCCGACCAGTTCCTCGGTTCAATTCAGCATCTAAGTCCAGAAAGCACAAGAGGGGGCAGCATTTCACTGGGAACTGCTTGAATCTTTACTGCGTCAAAAGGAAACTGCTCTAGAGCCACAGCCCGAGGTGCAGGCAGAGCAGTGACCTCCTGGGGACTCCGGAAACAGTCATGAGGCTGGGAGGATGACAAGGCAGTGGTTGCAGACAAGCTACAGGCAATCTTGCCAGAGAAAACTATCAGAGCTACAAAAAATGAAAATGAAATCTGATGAAACCTGACTCTTCCCTGAACCCCAGCCTCAACCCCCACCATTGACTAGTCTGTCCCTCCAGAAAAAAAGCCGCTGCCGTCCCCCAAAGGCAGGCACTTCCTTCCCAGGGCAAAAGCACGATGAAGTAATTTCACTGAGTGTTAAAATTTGCAAATCTGTAATTTAGGGAAGTTGACAGAGTTGCAAAGGATTATTTCAACATCGTTTATATTACGGGAGATAGAAAAATTACACAGACCAGGACGCATCACTGTGATTAGTATGAGGCAGGGAAAAACGAAGGGTAGAAAAGACGACACATTTTTGATCAACACAGAACGTCAAAAGAAATGAATAAGACCTGAAATAGCTAACTTTTTGCAGAAGCCATGTTTTGTAACATCCTTGAGCGAACTTCATTTAAAACATCTTCCAGGAAAATGACTTCTCCTCTCCGAGTCTTCATCCCTTGAACTAGACCAAAAGACACATGCTGGCACCTGCGTTGAAAAGCAGCAGGACCTAAAATTACATTTTAATCAAGAGAAATGTTTGCAGTGTTTGTTCAGAGCTGGATTCTTACCAGGAAACAGCAATAACAGCTGAATAAATAGTGCTCCAACGTGGGAAGCTCGGTGATATAATCAGTAACTCTCATTTCAGCAACCAAAGCTCCACACTTATTATATAATGGGAAAATTATGATCAGAATTATGATAACCTGGTCATTTGCCTGCTCTTGGGAACCCCTCTCGCTACCAGCTTTAGTACAGAGGACTCAGTGCAATAAATTGCAATAAATCGAGGAGAGGCAGGATCTAGACAGATCAAATTACTGCGGCAACACAGATTTGTTAATAACATTAGAAAGGGAGTCATAATAATTCTATTGTGGCCACGTTAAACTAAAAATGTAATCAATCATTGCTAATAATAAAACAGTCATTGCTTCTGCTCACAATAATCCCAAGCATTATTCTGAATTCATAACCTAAAGTAATTTTAGTGCAACTTCAAGCAGTGTGAAAGGAGGCAGACTAATATTCCTGATGGCTAAAATCCTATATTTAACCACAAAAGACATGCAGTCTGTCAGAGAGGAAGACGATTTAGTCTGCAGATCCATTACTGACCTTTGCTCAGACTGCTAACGAGATTGGTAATGACAATGAGTAAGAGTGGGGATACACTGCCCTGCAATAGGTATTTCAAGCCTGAAGCAGGAGTCAAACTTACATTCAGGTCTCTGCTAAAATATCATACTTCAAGATGTAATCGTTTCATATGAGATCACACAATATCCCAGAAGCTACGCCGTAAAGTCTCTGAAAGATTGTTTCCCTTTTTCCCATTTTTACATCAAGTAGCTATGAAAGGCCTGTTAAATGAGAGACAGGGCTGTTTTTCACACCCCGAAGACGTGGCCCTGCCTCCCTTCACAAATAAAGCAGGCCAGCAGGAGTGAACGTGTGGAGTGACACGGCTGGTGCCAAGGACCTGCGGCCTTGGCCCACATTTCTGAGGGTTTTGTTTTCTTAATTTTTCCTCCTTACTGGACTCGCATTAGGTGGGTCCTACAGGCCAAACGTCTGCCTGCGCTCTGGAGCTCATTAGTTGCACATCAGCAGCACATATTGTAGCTTAGTTTCATCTAAAATGCCTACACGGTGTGTGCCACAGAGTGGCAGGTGGACACAATCAGGAGATTCTCTTCTAAAGAGCACTCCACTGAAATTCCAATGCACATATTACCCATTCTTTAACAACAACAACCCAAAAAAAAAAAAGGTATATAATTAATATTCATAAATACGTACCTTTCTGCCCAGTCATAACCCATGAGCTTCAGTATTTGGAACAAATGTTGGAAGTGATTACTTTGGCTTTTGTCTGTCTAGGGAACAGAATTGGTGCATGTCAGAAAACACTCCAAGTTTGATAAGGATTAGCTTTTAACACACAAACACACACCACCACAGATACTGTGCCAGTAAGTCACTGCAAGCAGAACTAGGAGCTATGAAGACAGGCAAGGCTTGAAAAAATTGTAACAGCTGGAGTCTGTGGCAATGGGATTTTGCATCTTGTCAGAAAAAGTAATCTACCTTTTCAAAAATGATTATTCCTAGGTCATAAAGGCAAAGCCTTGAAATGAAACCTTGACACTCTCTAGTTTCACATCATCTGCGAGCTGCCCATCAAACAAAATATCTCTAGTCTCACTTCAGAACCTTGCTGCTCGTTACATTCCCATGTTTTATATCACCAAACTTTAAGGTTCCTTTGGCTTAGAAACAGAACACCTCTTTAAGTTCGCTGTCTCCAGAATCCACTAGTTTCTTTTGTCTCCAGTGTGACTTGTGGAGCTTTATTTAAAAAAAAAAAAAGTATACATGACCACATTTTCATACTAATAATGTATCTTGTGCTTTCTTCCACTTCCAATTACTCTCTCCTATGACTTAAGACAATTTCTGATGGAAGTTTCTTTATGTTTAATGATGATCTTCATTTGTGTTTCTAGCTACAGCTGCTGCTACGAAGTTCCTTCCTACCTAGTTGTTTGACTACATCACTCAAAGACTCCTTAACCCCTCCTTCAAAAACACTGCAGCGATAACCAACCAACCAAACTATTTCCTTATTTGTTTGGTGTCCAAGACAGGGAGTGAAGTGCTTATCTGCAGTTTTTTTTCTTACTAAAAGATCTCACAATAAACTTCATAAAGTTTAGGTTAAGGCCAGCTCACTGCACTGGCCAATGCTGCCTCGCTGTTTCCTCTAGGTCTGAATTCATCTCTGTTCTCCTGTTTCATGAGAGATTATACATTCTATGACAGAAACTGGTTTTATTTTGTGTGCACAACAGCATGTCCCTCACTACCTGGGCCACAATCACAGCATTTAAAAGCCTCTTTGAAGGACTGCGGCCTTTTGCGAGTAAATATTGTGACAAATCATGACGATACTTGCTGACAAAATACCCCAATCCTTCCAAACTTAATTGCTGCTTCGTGACTGTTCACCGAGCAGAATTTTCAGCTAAAACTAAACTAAAAGCAGACTTAATTTTGTAATTACTTGTCTTGACCAGTGCATATAGAAACAGCACACAGAGTATTTAAAATCATTAACAGAAAATAATCTAATAATAATCTAATAGCTTTTATAAAATAATCCTTTAAACTCCCATGGAGGAAAGAACATGAAAAGAGAAGCTAAGATAAGATACCTATCAGACAGCACAAGCTGAATTCCAGGCGTCAGCTGCCCACCTGAACAGTCAGTAGAGGTAACCTCCCCCCAAAGACCACAATAAAAAAGCCCTGTTCTGTGATGATCTGTTGGAATGACAAGTCAGTGGAAACTTCCTGAAGAAGGAGGAATGTGACTTAACTAAAAATCAGACTTTAAACTATCTGGGTATTTAATTTTATGCTTACTGATTCCTCCCCTGAATCATGGTATTTGTAACTTTATATTGGCTTTTGAAAGAGTTGCGCTGGAGAAGATTTATGGGCATTACCAAACACACCATAAAGAACATGCCAGGAACCTACAGATTTTTTCCATGGGTCATTAATTGACTTCACATGAGAGAACATGGTTTTAAAAATGTTTTTTTTCCTAAATCTGGGAGGAAGAAAATTTAAAAGCATCTCGTGATACATCCTTGGTAATACTAAATCAAAAAAAGTTTCACACAAGTGAGATAATCCTGCTGTTCATTATTGATACTGCTGGAATTGTTAAAGAGCAAAAAAATCAAACCAAGAAATAATAAAAAGATTCCCTGTCTACAACTGCTCGAGATGGATTAAGCACTACTTTATGTGTGATTTCTACATAATGAAACCAAGGCACTGTTCAAAGCCATAAAAATTTACATTTCAGATAAGATACCAAGACTTTAGAGCGGACTTAGATTCATTTCAGAACATTAATTTCTAAATTAACATTTCACAACCCCTTAGAACACTAACAGCTTTTTCTGACTTGCTTAAATATTAATTACAACATTTATATAGAAAATACAATGTCAATTGAGTAAAAGTTCATTTAAAATTAATTGTAATGAATTTTTAAAAAAGAGAATAACTCCAGAGCTGATTTTTCAACTCTTCTGTGGGTCACGAACTGAAACAAACCCAAGAAACACCTCCATGTTGAGGCACAGTTGCTGGGCAGAAATGGAATTATTTTACTGCCAAAAATACCATACCCCAAAATCATATTGGGAGCAAGAGGCCCCCTGGATTATTGGCAAGAGTCAAGCTCTAGAGGGTTTGGTGAAGTCTAGAATTACTTACCACATAAATCATGGTGTCCCAGCTATGCTTATTCATTCGGTCTATAGCAGCAGCAAGATCTCTGAAAGAGATAATGAGAAACTATTTGGATTTTCACTCAAACATACCTCATTATTTGCCTCTTGGGAAAATAAACTACTCTTGTGGAGAGAAGAGAACTGCCAGATTAGAGGGATCCATGTATGTCTTACACAAAAAAGAGGACGTGTCTGCTTTGTCCATGACATATTTGAAATGTTTTTTTAAACCACCAGCTATGAAAATTGCTGAGGAAACAGTTCTTACGCACAGAGTAAGTCTGGTTTCTGCCAGCCTACTGGGACAATCAATCAACTGGGAGATCTGAGAGAAACAACCCTCTCCTGGAAAACTAACCCAGTTCTCAGCGCTAGGTTGTGTGATAAAAAGCTCATCTTCACACACACAAAGCAGTACAGAAAAACAACTTGTCAGAGTCCCTCCCAGGGCTGTCACAGCAAAGCCACCAGCCCCATGTCCCCAGTCCGAAACCCACCCCAGGGGTCAGCAGGAACAGCACTCCAGACCACCTTCTGACTGAGGGAGGCTACTGCCTAAGGGACATGGGACACATGGGATGCAAGGGAAAAGGATTTTGCAATTGCACAAGACTTATTATGAGGTGCTTAGGAAGAAGGAACCAAAGATGGGAAAAGAGAGGGAGATGATGATGAAAGGGACAGGTGGCTCATAGGCCGATTGCTGATTACTATGTTGGACCAGTCGTGCCCTGCACCTGATCAACACAATCTGTCCTGTCTTCTCATTAAACGCCATTTCAACTAGGGACCTTGGGGGCTCACATACTCATGTGCCAGCAACTGGGGAGACCCGGGGATCCAGGGGCCAGCTAACGGGGAGACTGAGTGTTGGAGCTCAGCTACTGGAGAGGGATACACATTGTGCATACGTATTCTGTACAGAAAATACATGTGTATGTTACTTACGTAGATAATATATATCACATACACACGTGTGTGTGTATATACCCACAGACATACATGTATATTTCTTCACACTAATAGATCTTCATCCTAATCCTCCAGAGGGGAAGAAAATGAGGCCATTTGTGCTGTCTGAGTGCTGAGTGCCTACTGGGAATAGCTGCTCAGCCTTCCTACTGGTTGGACCTGTGGGCACGGAGCTGTGGCAGCCCTGCCTCTACCTGGCTGCAGGGTTCAGCAGCTCCCTAACGTGTAGGATTGACTGCGGCAAATCTAATAGTCTTGTCCTGAAAAGCTGTACAGAGATTACCCCGAGGGCTAGACATCCGATTTATTTACATTACTGGCACAAAGAAACTGTTAAGGCTTCCATATTAAAATACCCAAGAGGAATTTTTGGATACTGATGAGAAGGCAGGAAAACAGTGACAAAACGCATGTCACAGTGCTGGTCGTCCACTGAGTCAACGCAGACATGGCTGAACAAGCCATTTTTTCTGCATTACACTATCAACAAACATTTTAAGCAAAAGGTCTTTCTAAAACCTTCATTATTTGGCAAGTGTTTACTAGATGAAGAGATCCTAGCTTTATTTTCGAAGTCATTAGCTGGAGAAAGTATTATGATTTATGGAAAGAGGAGATTTACTAGCAGACTTCCTAAGGGGAGGAAAAGTATTTACAAGCAGTAGTTTTTCCTGATCCACTTCCATCCCATCATAGTTACATTGCTAGTCCCAGTTACAATTACTCATTCATCAAGGCGTTCCATCCCAGAAATAAAAAGCTTCAATATCTGCACTATCAGTTACAAATGCACTCATGTCCAAAAGTTCACTGGCACAATAAATGGCAACAAACAGAGATGGGTTTACTTGCCTTGTTATATAAAGAGATGTCCCATCGCTACGCATGACAGTGGAAAACGATGAGAGGTCTTTCTTTTCTGAAAGATCCACAATTCCTGTCCCTTTTCTGTAAGTTGAGAGAAAACACTGCAAGTAACTGCAAGCCAGATCCAACATACAGGCATGTTCCGATAAGACAGAGGTCAGAAGCAAAAGAAAGGCCTCTTGCCATGGAATCCCCCCTCACTCTAGACAATCTCATTTTTTTCTTTAAATGACTGTCTCCTTTAAGTCTTTTTGAAGACTGTTTCTCTAAGTTTGTTGTCACCACTGCTGATGCCAGGGAGCCGCCTGCTCACATTCTGATGAATTCCATGACTACAGCTTCTGTCCCAGTTCAGCCACACGGCTCCTTCATCAAGGCAAGGATCTCATCTAACTTTGCTTATTAAACGGCACATGCAGCTCCCAAACTAATTAAAAGCTTAAGAGGTCATTAGGAATTGAACACTGTCATTGTACCTAATTTGTCGTGGCCCGGCTCTCTGCTAGCCACAGAAAAGGTAAACTTAATTTTGAGCTGTGACCTCATCGCACAAATCCTGTTGGTCTTCAACTAGAAGAGCCACCAAAACCATCTAAAGAAAACTCTTCCCCTTTGATTACACACAAACCTCACTCATCATATCTCATTTGAAATGCAGCTGAGATGTTAAGTAAACTACACCAACAGATTGAATAATGAGTTCATACGTTGTTTTCTGAAGGAGTCCTTTATCCTCCAACATCTTTAGAACTTCCTGGGACTTCTCTTGGTAAAATGATTCTCCAGAATATTCATCAAAGTGCACTCCTAGACGCTGAAAAATTCCAAGAATGTCAAAGAAGGGTAATATTGTTAAGATTGAGGCTAATCACTTCTTCAAATTAAGTCAGATGATAGGTCTGTGTCACAGGTCAGACAGAGTGCAAAGATTAAATTTTATTCCAGGAAATGTCACTTCATTGCTAAAAAGAAAGGATGCCTGGATTTTGATTTAATCGATTTCTACATTAGAACTAATCTCCCTGACTTGAATACAGTGTTGGACAGAATATTCACGAGAAATTAAGTGTAAATTGGATAGAGCAATTACTACAAAAATCTTGAGGTAGGGACTTGCTATGCTGGAGGCAAAACCAGTGGATTGCAGAGAAGTTATCTGGACATGAAACCAATCCTATTTTAAAAGGATACTAAAAGAAATTCAAAAAAGCAGGAGCTGCTCACAAAGATTGTTGAACACACAGGAATCACCTGTACTAGGAAGGCTGAGGGCACACTTAGGAGAGATAGGAGGACCGTAACTGTCAGAACTGGGTGAAATGTAATAGTTAAAAACCTTGCCTTTTGTACTGAGGCCAACAAAGTTGTCAGTCCATCAGCTCGATACTTAGTAGTTTGAAAAGGGATTGGGAGAGAAAGATCTAGCTGTACCAGTCATTGTACGATCAATGAGGAATGACCATCATCACGCAGCTGCACGCACAGCCCAGCACCCACCCACCCACCTACCCAAACAGGGCAGCTTTCCACCCAAATTATCAAGGCTGTGTCTCACTTAGATCTTAAGAGCACTTGGCATGAATCCTGTGATGCGTTTCAGGGAAGAAATTAAAGCACAGCAGGGTTATCTGGATTATTGAGGAAGGGACAGGCCGCTTCTAATTTAGCAATCAGGGATGAAAGACAACATGACCAATTTCTGCACATACATCAAGAGGAAGGAGATGGAAAAGTGCAATTTTAAGTAAAGAATAATCCTGGAAGAAGGAGGTGGCATAAAACGAGTCACAAATTCTTCGGTGCTGCAAATGACCAAAAAAAAAAAAAAAAGTCTAATCCCATCAAAACTGGGCATCCATTCCAGAATTTCATTGCAAGAGTGTGGGAAAGAAAAACACTAGCTGTTTTTCAGATGGACTCAGCTGGTTCTTGATTATACAGTATTAATGCCAAGAGACTGGATTCAGGGACAGGCGTATCTCACTCCTGATTCTCAAATTCGTAAGGTTCATTTTGTGGTCAGCGGCACAAACATCTCCCACAAAACAGTGGACGCCGGCTCCACTCTTGAGATGACAGCATGCAACAGGTGGCTGTGTATCAGCTCAACTCAACCTGCAAGTAACTTCTGCACTGATCCCTGTTGGAAACTCCTGCTGCTATAATGGCTTACACTCCATTTAACGTGCAACGTACACATCTCTGCATTATACCATTAGATCAGAAACGTGAAAACAGAGTTATCTCCTAATAAAATTTATTACATGGAAACTGTTAAATTTAGCGGGTTGTTGCTGACTTCAATGACAAAGCAAAACTGAACAATATTTATTTAATGTTGATTTGCTTTGTTGCTTAGCTCCATAGTCCTACCTTCAGGGCTTCTGAGAACGGAGAGTTAGTCAAAGGGCCAATTATATGGACTTCCTTAAATAAAAGGTATCTAGGGTGTCAGCAACTGAAGTGACAGTCTCCTTGGGTGTTAAATCAACTACCGTACTTTTTCCAAACAGAATGGGGCACAACCCGACATGATGAGAAACATCTTCCCCACAACACTGTAAAGTTTACTGAAAAGGCAACGCATTGATAAAATTACAGCAACCTCTGTTCCTAAATCAATTTAGCAGTCTCTTGGATGAAAAGGTGCTGTGCACTGTCAATTAGATTGAAGGAGCGACACGTAAAAAGAGACTATTTAACCAACAACACAGAAAAAGCAGTGGATGATTTGTACCTTATAAATTCGGATGTATTCCTCAATACTCAAGTCTCTAAATTGTTTCCAAAGTGACAACGTCTGCTCATCATGTTCCTCCAGTTTTCTAAAGAAATCCTTAGCCAGCTCTTTCGTGTTTTCATCTTCTGCTGCTTTGTTAATCTGCACATACACCTAAAATACAATGGCACTGAAAATGCTGAAGAAGTCTGTTCTCCTCCAATAAAAATAAGCAAAATTCTACAAGAACAAGACAAATACATTTAAAGGTGACATTTGTAATGTCCAAGTTTACAAGACATGTTAAAGGAACACATTTAAAGGATGAATGAGCAGTCCAAACTCCAACAGGAAAATGTGAAGCTTATCTTGAAACAAGACCAATGCCATAATTCCTTACTGCTGTCGCTATCGTCCCCCTCGTAACCTTGAAACAACTGCAGCAGCAGAGTATGGAAAAACTAATTTATGCATTAAAGAGAAACTATCACAGACTTCTAGAGACTTTTCTTCAGAGGACTACAAAGCTGACACTTATAATAATTGCACTGCGTAAAAAACACATTGCAAACTCTTGTATTAGCCAAGTTTACCTATGTCCAGCTAATTTGGCTCTCCTGTTCATTAACATATTCCTTTACATCTAAAGGCCAAATATTCACCCAGAGAATGATTCCTTGCTTTCCACATGTAGCATCTTGAAAGCCCATGGAAGAATTATTAAAAAGTTAAAGTACTATGTAAAAATAATTAAATTAGCAAGTGGTCATGCTATGTACTTAGACCCAAATAATTCAACTCAATTGCTGGTGGGCAACAGAGAGGGCAACCTTCTGCAATGAAACAACTTTCCCGACTGCTGAAAGGCATTTCCTGGATGTCTGTCAGCAGAAATTGCACCTTCTAACGCTCCTGGCTCTTCCACAGTCATGGAAGAAAGGAGAGCATTCTGCAGAGCCAGAACGGTATTCTGGGAAGTGACGGTCACTCACTATGAGATGCAAAGCACTTTGAAGATCCTTTTCCCCAACCGCAGTGAATTGTGCATTGAACAACAGAAATTAAATATTACTTGCTCTAAAAATACTAGCAACAAGAGGATTTTTCCACCATACATGCCACTTCTTTTCACAACTTTGGTAACCCACATACTCCAGCATCAGACGTGGGACTCCATTTCCACTGCACAGTGAGGTCAGTGGTCACCTACGCCCAGTTAAGACAGTTGATACTGGTCAAGCTGGCTGTGGTGGTAGCAGCAATCAATGCAATCTAAGTATCCATACGATTACCTCCCTTACTGGGTGTCTTTTTCACCCTAATGGAACCTGCCTCTGCCGCCATGGCCTAGTGCTGTCTCTGCTGCTATGGGCCAGGCTAGCACTGGTCCTTCAGGCCGGGTCATTTAAATCCAGCACGAGTCTCATCATGAACCTGCAGACACAGCACTCTGGACAAAATTTACAGCTAAGTCATGAACTGCTCTCTGAAGTCTCTATTTGGTCTTCTCTGAACTTACCTCAAAAAGGTGTTGTAAAGGACTGGTTTTTAGCTTTTCTTTGTTGCCAAAGCGCTGGAAACCAACACCCAATAAGCCTTGAATAACAATGAAATACAGAGTTAAGACAATAGCCCAGAGTATATTGTTTAGTTGTTTTCATCATCAAGTCTCATCTTAACACTGTATGTAATAAAATAAATGCCCTACATTTTTAAGCAATATACTAATGCACGCTACAAAAACCAATCAAAAGCATAGTCTATTATTCCACTGCATGGAAAAAAAAAAACACAACAACAAAACAAAACTATAATAGCTATGAAGTAGTAAGAAATACTACGTTGATTTTTCAGTTCCTCATAAATGCAATTTGTGATTTTGGACTCATAGAGAAACTTATCTTTTACACAGCAACCAACTGTAAATGAGAAGCCACACAGTGAAAACTGTCCAGCAACAGAGCACGCTCAGAACTCCTTGATTTGTTTCCTCCCTGAAGAGTATTATCATTTCAAGGACAATAGAAGCTGGGACACAAGATGGTATTCCACTCATGCAATGTTTTCAAGGGAACTTTTTGCTGCACGCTGAGAATATGCAGCTTCTTGTTGTTTTTTTTTTTTTCCCACATGTCCAATTTGGCTTCAGCACATTCCAAAAATCATCTGAAAGGGCAAGAAATCCAAACCCCAATCTTTTTGTCTGAATCAGAAGAGCCCATTAACTCCTTCAGTAATCTAGAAATATTAACCCGGCAACCTCTTAGATTTTCTGAGGCTCTTTTTAAGGCCATCTCATTCCTCTGAGCTGACAAGGCCCAGGACCGTTGTGAAGACAGCAGCTGAGGAACAGCTATAGAGATACCCCTTTGCAAAGCCCTCTGCAACTAAACAAACAGCACTGTCTCCACAACTTCCCTCTTCGAACACTGAGTGCAACAGAAGCCGTGGAAGGCTTAGGCAAGAAAAAGAAGTTAAAGTTTAGGAAATAAAATTAGTCCAATCCCACTGAAAGGGAGTTTCTTTAAGGACAGCTTGTTCTATGAGCAATCAGAGCTTGATTTCCTAATGATCCCTTTTAAATATTAGTGTACCTACACATTCCATTTTTCAATGCTGGCTTCACACTCCGACCTCCAACGAGGCTGTCAGTTTTTATTCAACCCAAATACATCCTTCCACACATTTCCATCTTCCCCAAACTATACCCAGCTCTTGTTACACTCACCAATTACTGGCAAGATCCAGCATGTGTTGGGACTGATTCTGACTTAGATGTGCCGAATGGTTAGCCAGAAGGCTAAACACCAGTTAACCTTCTCTCCCTGAGGGCATTACATTGTATTTCTACCCGTACTTGGCTGCCAACTGTCACTGTATCAAAAGAAATTCGTTTCCTTGGAGACATTTTTCTTTGTCAGATCTGGCTGAAGTTGGCCAATGGCTTCAAAATTTATTAGGAGCAGAGTGACAGGAAGACAGATGGACAGACAGTGTGACTGCGTAAGCTCTGTTACCTTAAGAAACCTGCCCCAAAACCGCCTAAAGGTTGAGGACTTCTCTGCCATGTTTCAGCAAAATATGTTTTCAATTATTATGTTTCAGAGCCTCTGACAATAGCAGTTGTAATAGAAATGCTGACAGATCGTTAATTATAGCACTGCTTCTGGGAAAGGACCATTATAATAATATTCCTATGCTATAATTTTGTGAAGCACGACTATATTATTTGCTATAAGACCTGCCATACAGTTGAGCTGAGCCAGCCCAAATAAAGAGGGGAGCACACATTTTGAGAGAAACAGTTGGAACGACCAGGTCAAAAGCACGACTCTAACAGCTGTGGGCTGAATAACAGGTAGACACGAAAATAACAGGCAACGTCATCTTTATACGTTCTGGAAACTTTGTATTAAAATACATAAAATTCCTGATATTCAGACTTAGGAGTACAGTTTAGTATCTTCAAAAACAGAGTGAATGAGGTCAGTTGAGAAGCCCTTTAACCACATTGCATTTCATTGCTTAAGTGTCCTTGCCACATTTATTATACAATAACACAGTGATAAAATCATGTCTAAGGGGCAAAAATGAATGAAATATGCAATGATGAAATGTATTGAATTTTAGGTGAACTCATTCTGTATTCCGTTCCTATGAAACAAATCCTGAGTGAAGAAAAGCTCTGCTATAAACTGCTCTTTGATCAGAAACAGGATTAGGAAAGATGAGCTGCAGAGGAAATAATTTAACAAAAGAAAAGATACTCTCTTACTGTTCTCACAGTCAAGAATGTTTTACTCAACTGTCTAAAACCCAGGAATTGACTCTAGAAGAAGAATGGGTAGAACTGAATACATTTTAATTACTACACTGCTGAATCTGAATACATAAATGGAGTAAAAGTAGGGTATTTACACTAAGGTTTTAATACAGCTCTGTTCATAAAGTTGATTCATTAAGTCCCCATAAACAGTGGTCCCAGTGAAACTGAAGGGGGCAGCATAAGGGCTGGAATGAGCAAAAGTGACTGCTTCATAGACCTTGCACTTTGTGTTTGCCATTTAAAAGTAAATATATGGAATATACGTTTAAGAATATATGGTTTCAGAACGTACTGCAAAAGATGTGGGAGAGTTTTATAGCTTTCACAGATGTACCAGATTTCAAGGGTGAAGAAGTGGGCATGAATGTATTTTTTAAAATGCCTAAAAATACGTCAAAATCAAATTTTGGGGGGAAAATTACAAAAGGTGCGGAGAATATGGATCAATTTAAAATGCAAGACTAACAAGGGAAATCAACAAAGTTGTAAATCCTATGGATAGGTCAACTGCCATTTGCAGATCCATCAACTGGAGATAAATGATCTCTGGTCAAGTAATAAAACCCAACCCTTGCTCAGCTGCACATGCAGATGATTTCTCAGTCCTCGCTCACCCGTTGGGGATTTCAGAAGAGGGAGGAGTGTATATGCGTGAGTGTGCAAATGCACACGCACGCAAGATGGATAGTCTTCTAGGGCCTACTCACTTGCACATTCTCCACCTAAACACTCCTTCTCTTTTCCTACATTTTAAAGGGTAGCTGAATATTTTGGGGGAAGTGTTGGGATATCTTTAAAGATACAAACTCTCCGGGCCTCAACCTGCCAAAATGCAGTTGCTGTGGAAGTTAATTATGCTCTATGAATAATGAACTCCTTTCCAGAGGGAACAACAAAAAAAAAGCCAACAAAAAACAAACAGATAAAGAAAAGGCCACAGCATCCACAAAGACAACCAACTACAAAATATACATTTCGGTACAATTACTGTATTGTTATGTACAAGTGTGACACAGGTCACACTTACAAGCTTACTCTTCCAACTGTTACACATGCAAAGCCTGAGTAAGGAAGACAGTATCCCAGTAGACACACAACAGCTATGGTAATAAGTACATATTTTGTCTGGCAGCAGCAACACAAGTCTCTTCAGCTATTTGAGCTCCACAGGTATAACCAGGACACTCAGAAAATATTTATATTATTTATATTATCCTTTAAAAATGACACATACATAATCTGAGAGGAGCTACTGATGGACAGAGGCACTGTTGGGTAAATTTTCTCCTGTAATTTCTTGTACAGTAGTACAGGTCACACTGCTGATGAATCGGTCTGGATTGTTTTGTTCGTATATTAAGGAGAATAACTACACATTACACGCATGGAAACACAGTATTACTTTTTACGAGCCCAGAGTGAATCCAATGGGCCTGCAAAAAACTGAAGTTGGAAACTCAGGCCATATTATACACTAGAAAAGGGAACAGGAGAAACAAATACCAAAACATACCAAACTGCATGCCCCAGTCACCAAGGTAGTTTATTCTTATTACTTCGTGTCCCAACGCAACTTTGAGATTTGCTATAAAATTCCCTGTTAAGTAAAAAGAAAATAATAATGGTATTATTATTCAGTTGTTAAGTAGTGAACATCAAGTCTCTATACGTTGCTGAAGCTGTACTGAGCTCTGCACTTATCACTCTATGTGGCTGATATACTCTAAACTTACCATACCACATAAGCACGTCTTGGTTCTAACTTACTACAACAAACCCCCTCCATCTTTCTCCTGAGCTTAGCTACAACCATAGAATTACAAAAACGAAATACCCGCACCCCTTCCTCTGTTTTCCTGTGCTTCAAGGGTACCTTTTAATTACTGACGTAAAAGGATGCAAAAAGCTTTCTCTTCTGCTGTTATTATAACACCATATTGTAGCTTGCAATTTACAATTCATTCTCTTACTACTGGACAAACATGGATCTACGGAACTAGTTTTGAAAATGTGTTTTTTTCCTACAGCAAAGGCTCATGCAAAGAGCCAAAAATATGTAATTTCACTCAACTATCAGTCCATGAAGAGGCAGAATTATTAACTTTATGTAAATTAATAATTATACCTGATACATTAGATATAATTAAAAACTAATACATTATTAGCTGCATAGATGCTGTAGAATCTTCTGCTAATAACCTACTAGTTTTTATTGTGAGAGAGGGAAAGGAAGGAGAAATAATGTTTTCCATTAGAGTACTGCACAATAAACTTATTAATTATGCCATTAAAAATGACAGCTAGTGCGTTAGTAATACTGGCATAAAGTAATTAACATATAAAGGCAAGCTTTTTGCAAGACAGCCACCAAGACATAACTATCTGACTGCTCTGCAGTCCGGTGCAAATTGGAAATTTAAAATTCAAAGGACTCTCCTAACACCTCAATGAAAACTGCCCTGGGTGTCTTTGTCAAACAATTTAAAACTACTTTATTTAATGTTCGCAGCCATAAAACTATATTAGGTGTGACTTAATAAATCTATCAGCAACACATCCCGCTCTTTTCTTCACTGCATAATGAGCAAAAGGTTTTTAATTAGCAAGTCAAACCTGACACAGCCACTCCACTAGAGTGAGAGGTTAGCAGTGCTCCCCTGACAAGTGAAACAGGAAGACAAAGAAGCCCTTTTAGGAGGCAGATAAAAGCACACTTACCTACTATCGTGGAACGCAAGTGTCCTATGTGAAACTTTTTGGCAATATTAGGGGAGCTGCAACAAATTTTCACAAATCATGTTTGTTCAATGTACAAGACTGTCAGATCATCAAGTCAAAAGTATTCAGCTCATGCACATGGCAGAAGAACTGAAATAAAACCACAGTTTTAAATTTTCCCTGTAAAATTCCCTGATTAGGTTCTCTTCTAGACAGCAAATTTTTCTACCCAGCCAGCTTTTCCTCCAAACAACCCCACACCAAAGAACCTCCCAAAACCCAGCTACACTAGTGACAAAGGACTTACATCACCTTCTCACTTTTTACATGTTTTGGACATAGGGATCATTCTTCTCATACCTTTATTAGAGATAAATCTCATACCAGAACAGAAAGAATCAGTAACTGAAATCACATCTTCTTCTATCAACAGTGGCTCGCAAAATAAACCAACCCTGTACCCACAATTGATTACCCGTGATAATAAAATGGAAGTTCAGCTATGAAAATTCACCCTCCAAATTAAAGCCAAGTGCTTACTTTCCATGACTGGAAGTCTGCAGAGGGAGTGTAAGTGAACAAAAATATTTATACATAAAGAGGTCTGAGTCAGCCACTCTTCATTCCAAGAGCAGGTGACCATAAACAAAATTGCACTGGACAGAAGTTTTGGAGCCAGCAACTGAGAAGACTTAGCAAGACAAATGCCTGGCTGCTTTAGCAAGTTAGGGGGGAATGTATTAAGGTGAAAAAAGCAGCGAGTTAGGGGCTGAAAATTTAGATTATGTTTCTTGATAACAAAATAAAAGAAGCCTACTTAAAAATGGAATGCTATTATACACTAAATGAGAATATTCTTAGTGGAGGGCAGTGTGAGGCATGAACTCTTTAAATACGAAAAATATCTTCTGGGAAAAAGCCTCAATTCCCAAAACATCACTTTTATTCTACTTGGCAAATCTACCAGAGTATCAAAACCAGCTGAATATAATACCGTAAATATGGTTTAACTTCACAGGCATCACACATTACAGCTACGACTATCAATCAGCACACAAGGCAATTTTCTCAAAGGACTCATCACACACACTTACCTGAACTCAATCACTGCCTTTTGTCTCGGTACCGTAGCGAAAAGTTCACTTTTGACTCCATACTCTGAGCCATCTTTCAACACCTGCTGCAACACTGTCTAAACCAAAAGGAAGGAAAAATAAAAGAAAGGAAAATACGTTTCAACAACAGAAAGCCTGATCAGGAAAACTGTTTAACAATCACACTAGAGCCCAGTCCCACAGCCTTTGTTCACATTAGCAATTAGGCGGCTGCTCTGCCAAGCAAACAAGATCTCATGTGCAGATGAAAACACCATTAACTTTTGAAAGCTGCATCCGGTCAATTAAAATGTTAGAGAAATTATAGGTAGAGATTTTGATGGGAAAAAAAAGTAAGTGGAAAGGCTAGGATTTATAATTTTTTTACTTACACACCATGAAAGGGCAAGAGAATAACCCGGGGATAACTGGTGGGCAGGAAAGGAAACTAAGTCCAAGAACGTGGGTAGAACAGTGACCTCATGCAAAATGAAAGAGTTCTCACGTAAACAGGGTTGCAAACAGGACTCTCACCTCTCCTAATTTAGGTAACAAAATAAAAAGAGTACCTTGTAGAACTAGACCATAGATTTCGATGAAAAAGGAGGAGAGCTTATGAGCAGTAAACTTGACTAGAGAATTGACCTCATTGTGCAGCCACTGTGTGTGTACCTTAATGCATGTGCAATATAGTACTCACCTTAGCTAATAATTCCCTGTTTATTGTAAAGTTCACTGTTCCTGGACCAGCACTGATTTCACTCACTACAGCATCACATTTTAGCTAGAAGAACAAAACAAAACAGAAATTCTATATGAAAATAGCTTAATTGGAAAATTGTAGTTCAATCCATTATAAATATTAATTTAATCCACTATAAACATTAAATATTATTTATTTGTTTGAAACGATCACAAGTGGATCATTTAATCAATCTTACTGGAAAAGGAATTATTTTATTATTTCCAATCTATGCTGCTTCTTTTTTATGCTGTAGTCTTAACACCTCAGCTGCTACCATTTCCCAGATTAACACACCTGAAAAAAATTGCTGTTTTAAGAAACCTTCATTTCAAGCAGTTAAGGATTTGAAAATCTGGCCTGTCTGACCCACAAGCTGGATTTCTTCATTGCCATCTAGTACTGGATTTTGCAGTCTTTGATTTTTCAAGCCACTACATACTCGATTTTTTCCTCAAGTTTTGGGCAACAGACCAGACTATGAATACCCTTTAGGAACCCTCATAATGTCACAAATATTTTTACTCTCAAACTACTTGAAAACAATAATTTCTCAAGAACCGTAACTTAAAACTGCTTCTCCAATTCCCTGTGAAGATTTTGTGTACAATTATACTAGGTGCAGTCATCAAACTACTCTGACCCAAACGGACGCCTGGAGAAAGAATACCATTTCTTGTTGCAAGTTTGTTATTTTATCAAATATATAAGATTAATGCATTAGCATACCCTTTCAGCTAGCTTCTGAGCTTGAAGCGGAAGATCTTGTGCTAAGCAATTAGTAGAACTGTCTTCTGTTACAGAAGCAATGGAAAGCTGGAAATCAGCAACATGCCTGAAAAAAAGAACAGGTGAAAATCAGAAAAAAAAACGTGTTGAAATGATGGGGAGATGTGGCAGATCCAAGCTGACTCCGCATATGACAAGTCTACTTGGCAAACATAAAGCAGTCAGAGATACCTGAAAGTTCACTATGTTTAGAAAGCTGTAATAGAAGGCCAAATATTACCTTTGCTCTAACTAATACAATTGGAAAGCAGATATGGTGAGAACACCATTTCAGAATGAACAAAAATTATGCTCACAAATAAATGCAATTTATTCACTAACATCATTACACCTCTCAAGCAGGACACCGAAAAAACATCCATCGTAACTTCACATTGGTTCAAAGCAGTGTTACATTCAGATCAGTAATGCTGAGGCACCTTCCATTCAACCACTGCCCATGATTTGTTCAGCTTCTTAAACAATTATTTGTTTTAAGCTCGCTTGAAAAAAATACAGGGATTTAATTAGATTTAGGTATCTTCTTATAATTGGATTGGTATATTAGCTTTGGTTTGTTTTTTCTGTATTTCTTTTTCCCTAAAGTCCTGGTAAGCTTTTGCAATAATAAACACAACAGAAAATAATTAAACACGACATAATATTGTATGATAAAATGTAAACACTACCGTTTTTTGGAGACTGGAACTGCAGATATGGACTTTATTAAATTTTCTGGTGGCAGATCCAAAAGCTTTGAAAGCTAAATATGAAATAAAGAACAAAGTGGCATAAGCATTTAGATCCAGGAAAAATACTGCTCTCTGTTTAAATACTCGTGGGGGGCACATCATTTGTATCTGAAAGCAAATTTCAACCCAGGTAAAAAAGCAAATATTTATTATCTATTATAAGCAATATCAAAAAATCACAGAATGGTTAGAGTTGGCAAGGGACCTTAAAGATCATCGAGGTCCAAACCCCCTGCCCTGGGCAGGGACACCTCCCACCAGACCAGGTTGCTCCAAGCCCCATCCAACCTGGCCTTGAACCCCTCCAGGGAGGGGGCAGCCACAGCTTCTCTGGGCAATCTGTGCCAGGGTCTCACCATCCTCGCAGGAAAGAATTTCTTCCTGCGATCTAATCTAAATCTCCCCTCTTTCAGTTTAAAACTGTTACCCTTGTCCTATGGCTCTACTCCCTGATCAAGAGTCCCTCCCCATCTCTCCTGGAGCCCCCTTTAGGGACTGGAAGGGGCTCTAAGGTCTCCCCGGAGCCTTCTCTTTTCCAGGCTGAACAACCCCAACTCTCTGTCTTCATAGCAGAGGGGCTCCAGCCCTTTGAGCATCTTTGTGGCCTCCTCTGGACCCACTCCGGCAAGTCCATGTCCTTATGCTGGGGGTCCCAGAGCTGGGCTCAGTAGTGCAGGTGGGGTCTCACGAGAGCAACACAAACCCAAGAGATCTTAGAAAAAGCGAGACAGAAGACCACGGAGAGATCTTTTGATTTGTTGTTTTTTTTTTTTTTCCTCCCACGAAGGATCCCATCAAAGCCCTTCACGCCTTTAGCGGCTTATCCCGCACCTCGTACGCGGGGGACGAGGAGGCCCCCCCGACGCCAGGACCTCACTAACAAGCTACAAACAGCCGCGTTCTTGCTAAGGTGAAGAGACTCCCGGTGAAACGCCCACGGGAAGGGGGAAACGGCGTTAAGGCTTCTAGCACGGCAGGGAGCGTAAGGGACCGGGAGGAGACCAGAGGGGACTGACACCGCCATCTCCTCAGAGCTCCCGCCAAAGGCTCCCCTCACAGGCCGCCCCCGAGGGGCGGGGCGGGGCAGCCCACGGGCCGGGCCCACTGTAAGAGGACTTGGGGGGGGGGGGGAGAAGGGGAAAGTAACGGAGGTGGTGGTGTTTTGGGTGAGGGCGCAGAAGGGGAAGTCTCGGTTATAGCGCGCCCCTTCCTCAGACCAAGCCGCGGGGGCGGAGCGGCGTACCTGGGAAGCGATGCTCCTCCGAAAGGAACAGGCTGCCATGGCTGACGCCGGCGGGCGGAAGGTCGCGGCCGCCCCCTTCCCACCCGGCTCCGTTCCGCCCGCCCAGGGGCGGGGTGGGCCGTACCATTCTCACAACGCGGGGGGGGGGGGGGGGGGGGGAGAAGAGCCCATCGGTCCCTCTTGGCGCCTAGGAGGTGTGGGGAGGCGGAGAGCCGTCCCACCGCGCAGGGGAGGTGGGGGGAGAGCGGCGAGGCGAGCCCTTCAGGCCGGAGAACGTTTCACCGGAGCCAGGCCCGTCGTTCCCGGAGGTGCTCCTCCCCCTCGCGGCTCCGGTGGCGGCGGGGCGGCCTGTGCGGTACCGCTGGGCCCGTGCGGCGCCGGAGGGGCGACATGAGCACGTGCTCCGTCTCCAAGGTGAGGGGGGGGGGGCACCGGGAAGGGGAGGCGGGGGGGCGGCCGCCGCCGCCGGGTTTGGCTCCCGCCCGGGGTCCCGTACGGGATTTGGGGAGGGCCCAAATCTCTGGCTGCTCCGCCGCCACGGCGGGACGGGGGCTTTGTCCGGCCTGAGCGCCCCCCCGCCCCCGCGCCGTTCCCGCCGGGCGGCGTGAGGAGAAGAGGGCGGTGGTGCGGGAGGGGCTGACCCGCAGAGTTGCTCCCTTTCCTGCCCCCATCCGCTGCCGTCTCCGCCAGCTAATTTAACGGGAAGAAAAAAAAAAAAAAAAAAAAAAATCACTCATACGTAATGTTGAACACCCGTTATCACCTTAATATTTCTGAGCTGAAGGCTTTTATCCGGCCTGTAGTCAGGGTTGGCGGCAGGGACAGTGCATTCACAGAATCACAGGATGATCTGGGGTTGGAAGGGACCTCTGGAGATCATCTAGTCCAACCCCCCTGCCAAAGCAGGTCCACCCAGAGCAGGTCCCACAGGAACGTGTCCAGGTGGGTTTGGGATGTCTCCAGAGAAGGAGACTCCACCGCCTCTCTGGGCAGCCTCTTCCAGGGCTCTGGAAAGTCAAAGTCAAGAAGTTCCTCCTCATATTTAGACAAAACTTATTATATTCAAGTTTGTGTCCATTCCCTCTTGTCCTGTCCCTGGGCACCACTGAAAAAAGACTGGCCCCATCCTCCTGACACCCACCCTTTCAGTATTTATAGTCCTTGATCAGATTCCCCCTCAACCTTCTCTTCTCCGGACTAAAAAGACCCAAGTCCCTCAGCCTTTCCTCGTAAGAGAGATGCTCCAGGCCCCTCATCATCTTTGTAGCCCTCTGCTGTCCCCTCTCCAGCAGTTCCCTGTCCTTCTTGAACTGGGGAGCCCAGAAGTGGACCCAGTGCTCCAGATGGGACCTCACCAGGGCAGAGCAGAGGGGCAGGATGACCTCTCTCCACCTGCTGGTCACACTCTTCTTGATGCACCCCACATAGTGAGATTTAAAATGTTGTATTTGAACATTTAACTTAAATCCTGTCTTGCTTGAGGGTACAGTGCACAGTAGCAGTGGTTCACTGCGGGAAGGAATGTGTTTTATCATGGGAAGGCTCCTCTCCCTTATATTGTTTTTGACTGAGTTGTGATGTGCAGCTGGATCGTCCCCTGTGGACATCACCGTGCAGGTTATCACCCTTAGTACTAAAGGGAAGGCCTTCCAAACAAATTTAAAACTTAATCCAAACCAAGCAGATTTCCCCTTTGAAATTGGCTGTTGCCATGAAGTGGTTTGGTAGTGAAAGGTGTGTGTCCCCTTGCCTTCTGTGTCTCATATTAACCCACCTGCAGTACTGTGTCCAGCTCTGGAGTCCTTCAGCACAAAAAGGACGTGGACCTGTTGGAGCGGGTCCAGTGGAAGCCATGAAGATGCTCAGAGGGCTGGAGTCCCTCTGCTATGAAGACAGACAGAGAGTTGGGGTTGTTCAGCCTGGAAAAGAGAAGGCTCCGGGGAGACCTTAGAGCCCCTTCCTGTCCTTAAAGGGGGCTCCAGGAGAGATGGGGAGGGACTCTTGATCAGGGAGTGGCGCAATAGTATGAAGGGTAATGGTTTTAAACTGAAAGAGGGGAGATTTAGATGAGATACCAGAAAGAAATTCTTTCCTGTGAGGGTGGTGAGACACTGGCACAGATTGCCCAGAGAAGCTGTGGCTGCCCCATCCCTGGAGGTGTTCAAGGCCAGGTTGGATGGGGCTTTGAGCAACCTGGTCTGGTGGGAGGTGTCCCTGCCTGGGGCAGGGGGGTTGGAACTCGACGATCTTTACAGTCCCTTCCAACCCGAACCATTCTGTGATTCTGTATGCCATTATTTCTTTGCCATTTTATATTCTGGTCTTCGCTGCATTTGGTGATGTGGGGAAATCCAGAGCTTTTAAAGCATTAAATAATACTTATGTTTCATTTGACTTAAGCATACGTTATTTCTTTTTTTATATATATGCTTTATAGTTATTTTGGCCAACTCCAGTTGTACTCTTGTGAACTACTGTTCTGACAAGTGCATACTGCAGCATAAATAAGGCTGTAGCACAGCTTTTTGTAGTAGAATTGTTCCAGAGTGTTTCGCATCTGTAGAATAACCACAACTTTTGTCCAGCCAGTTTTTGATGGTTGCTAATACAAGTGGTAAAATGTAAAGTATGTGAGGGCATCTCCAGTTCATAAGGCTGTTTTTCAGAGGCGGCCGATATTGTTATCAGTGTTTTACTGCAGTGTTTTTATTTGCATCAGAAGGGAAATAACATGTCCAAGTCATCCAACAGACTAGTGCCTCTGATCAAAATTGAACATGCCTCTGGAGTTTTGTTGTCACTAGATCATTCTTAGAACTGTTCTAGGTTGAGGTCAGTAATCTTTGCTTATGTAAGTGTCTCCATTGAGAAATATGGGATTGAATCAGTCTGTTTGTCTGTCTTGAACACTTGTGTGTTTTCTTCCCCCTTGCTGTAGCGCAGGAACCTCACAGTGAGAGCTGGGGAATGCATATGATTTCTGATATACAGGAAATTATTATAACTCTTCAAAAGAGATGAGTTTTTTGTTCGAGAGGATGAGGAGGGGAAATTTCAGATTTTCTAGAGGAAAAAGAAAAGAATGCCCCAGAATTCAAATTTTAATACTTGTGTTTTATTTCCTCCTCTTTTGTGATGAAACTGGTCTAACTGGGACATAACGTCTGTCTGGAGGGCAGGGTTTTTATTCATCTGAGCTTTTTCTAATCCGTTTATCACTTTGCTTCTGACCATCTTCACTTTTTCGAGGGTGGATGCGCTTGTCCAATGTAGCTATTATGTGTCATTGACTTTTTTAAGTGATTTAATACTCATTGCATTATTTTGGGTCACTTTTCTGTGCATCCCAGACTCTTGCTTTTTTTTCTTTTTTTTTTTCTTTTGATTTGTTTTTAAATGAAACTGTACTGAGAAAACTCTACTGATGTGTTCTTAGGGAAACATTTTCTCTTCATTCTAAATCTGTTGGAGGTTGTGGGAAGTTTAAAGAATCTGCTGCTGTTCTAGTTGATGGTTGAATAACATAATGGGAAGGTGAAAAAGTTCCTCCCAAATATGCCGGAATGCTGCTTCTGCTAGTTTTCCAGCTTCAAACAGAAATATAAAGGAACAACATGCAAACTGATATCCTTAAGATGCTGGCAGTTTAGTTGAAATGCTTGGTTTAATGGGGTACTGAAATTAAAGGAGAATAAAGTGGCCTTAGACGCCAGTCAGATTGATGCTTATGTTGAAGTTTATAATTTTTTTGCTGTTCTCTAGGGATGCTTTGTTTTTAAACCAAGTCCCAAGAGGAGAAGGGTGTCTCAGAAAACAGGTTAGTGCATTTTGATATATGTTGCTGTGCTTGGGTTAATCCTGGAAGGTTCACCACATCTGATTGAATTCTGTCATAGCTGTGTGAGGATTTCTGTTGCTCCTTGGTGTCGATATTGCTGAAAACTCCATTTCTTCAGAGGAACCCCAGCAAATTGTTGGCTAGTGTAAATGTTTTTTTCATCTCCAGCAATCAAGATCATATAGCTGTGTTTGTCTTTGCAAATTCTTTTTTTTTTTTTTTACAGGATAACTCCTTTTCAAGCTACCATAAATTGTTTACTGACAGACAAACTATTTGTCTGAAGAGCCTGATTGAGCCACTTTTAAGTTACAGGAGTCAGAAATTATATCCCCTTCATAAGTCTCATCATATTCTCAGCAGTTTGCCTTAGTTTCTTGAGGAAAAGAAGAGAATCCATTTGTGAAGCTTCCATGGCTTCTATCCAATAGTGTTTGTTATATAGTTTTTCTTTTCTTCAGCCTATATGCTGTATATGGAGCTCTCTTGTCACTTGAGGAAGACTGAACAGGACTGACTGTTATTGGAGACACAAATAATGCTGCTTAAGTAGTTGCTGTTCGAGATTCAGTTTGGAAACTTAATGTCCTTATTTCCAGGTTAAACTGTTTTGGGCAGCACCAGAGCTGTCAAAAAGTGTGACAATTTGTATAAAAAGAAAGTGGAAGGGAAAGTAACAATGCCAGATTTTTGTGGAAATCGCCACAGGCTCATTCATTACCATAGGGACTTACTGTAACACCTGCTTTAAAATTAATCCCAAATTCTTTTTTTCCGTGGGAGTTGGAACATCTGTAGCTCAGGGAACGAGAGGCAGGGAAATAAAATCCGGTCTGTCATTCCAAGTTATTTAAAGATAAATAAACCAACAACCAGGACCTATGCACTTAAACCACGTTTAAATTTTACCCTTTACTGGGTATTGTTTTAATCTTTGCAAGATTAGTAATGCTTGGATAAATCCTACTAAACGTGTTGTTCTAGTTAGCAAATGCTTTGAGACATAAAAGTAGATTTAACTGAACTACCCCTGAAAGAGAGGTGGTGGTGAGACAGTTTGGCTGCTCACAGCAGCCAGTTAGAACGGTGTTTTAAATAAACGGTACTTTGATGTGCATCTGTCCAGTTTGGAAACCCAAACTTGTCAAGCGTGAAGTTTCAGTTGTGAAACTTCACAGCATTGATTGTTGATAATACTCTTGCAGCCCACAAAAGGCCTTCTGTGCACATTTGCACCTGTAGCTTGAGTTTTGGTAGTCTAATAGTAATGTTATTCCTTGGCATATTACCAATAATGTGGTGGCTGGATTTTAACTAAAAGCCTGGGACCTGTGTAATTAGAGTGGGTTATGTATTTTAAGTAATTTGTCTTAGCAATACAAACGAGGTGTTAGTTTAGGGGAGATAATGAAAATGTGGGATGAGGGATGCCTCTTGTTTGTCATTTACAGAGCTGTTTTGGGTGCTTTTAATGCTTTGGGAAACTGAATGCGCTCACCAAGACTGTGCTTTTTTTTTGTTTGTTTGTTTGTTTGGGTTTTTTGTTGTTGTTGGTTTTTGTTGGGGTTTTTTGTTTGTTTTTGTTTTTGTTTTTTTTTAAGGGAAATGTAGACTCTGTGAATGTGGGAGGAGAAACAAGAAAAATCTCACTCAGTTATACCAGTTTCTGTTCAGTTTCCCATTCTACTCCCAGCTCAGTCTTTCCTTCTTAGTTGGGAGCTGGTGGACAGGTTCCATACTCACATCTGTGAGGCAGAGCAGCACCTGGGAAGCCAGATGAAATGTGCCCAGACACGGTTTTGCTAAAAAGGATCTGATTCTCCTTTTCTTTTTTTATAAAGAGCATTTATAGAAGTGAGAGGCAGTTTAGAGGTGAGCCAGAAATGTAGGCCTGGTTTGCGCTTAAAAGTTTTGCTGGCATAGTTGTGTCGGTTAAATGCATTTGAACAAAAATAACTATATCTGTATTTCATGTAACCTGACAGTCCCTTCCCAGTACACCTTATGATTTTCAGGAAATTTGTCTTAGCTACATCTTTACAGAAAGGATTCCCATGTATCTGCTCTTGCAGGCCTTTATGGTTCATATCTGACTGTAGTAATGAAGGAAGATTGAATATTTAATAGGTGAAAGAGAGCCACAAAACTTTCCAAGACAAGGCAAATGTATTTATTTATTTATTTTATTTATTTTATTTTAATAATGAAGGCTGTTTGCTTTGATTTGGCCTTCAGCTCAGCCTGGACTTGAGATGGAATCCAGTTCTTTTGCCTGCATACTTGGGTGGTAGATTCTGCATGTTCCCTTACTTATTCTACCACATAGCAGCAGTTAATTAATTGGTAAAGAGAAAAGTCATTTCCCTCAGATATATAGGTATATTAAGATGTTCTTGTTTCAGTTGGGTGCTTCATTTTTTTCTCGACAAAAAATGTTTTGTTTTAATAATCTGGTTTGTGCTTGCCTTTGCTTTCTGTCTTTCTAGCTAATTATTTTGAAGAAAGGGAAGATGATTCGGAGGATACCAATTTGCGATTTGTTACTTGTCAGTCTTTATGGAATGAGATCAAATCGGCAACAGAGGTGAGTCTTGCACCAGATACTAAAGGAGTGTTTTGCATTTGTACCAACGTTGTTTGCTTTTTTGTTTCTGGAAATCTTTTTTTTTTTTTTTTTAACATGCTTAAAAGGCAATTAGTTAAAGCCATAAAAGGGCTGGAAATACTGACTAAGACTAAAATCCCTGTCCAGAATATGAAATAGTAATAATAAATCCATCAATCACACATTAGTTCTAACCACAGAACTACATGTTTTTGCTGCTTCTAGCTGCTGCTTCTAAGTATCTCTTCTTACTAATTGTCCTTTTTATTAATTCCTGGCATACTAGTATTTGCTACCTTCAATTCAGTTACGTGCTTGCCAGCCCTCTGAGGATTTGAGGCTGCTCTTGACCTCAGTGTTAGAGAGTTCATAGCAGCTCGGGATTCACAGTGGATTTATGTGAATACGACTGCATGGATGTCAAACACTGAATGACGCAGCCGCAAGCACAGTCTATTGAATTAGTATGGACAGTGTTGGTGGGGTTGTCTGGTGGGGGTGGGAGTTAATTTCATACTGAACTGTGGCCTCCTAATTGTTGTGCGTTAGATGGCATGCTGTTGTTGTGTCCCTATAGGCAGCTGGCTTGTATTACAGTATGAGTAATTGCTTCCGTTCAGCAGGGCTTTCCTCCTCTATTCAGTGTCAAGGATTCTGGGCAAGTGTTCCATATTCCTCTGCTTGCTGTTGGGCTCTAGGCATTATGAGAATTTTTTTCCATAGTTTGTTTTGGGATGTACAGTAGAAGCCAGCTGGATGTAGCTTACAATCCGGACCCTTGGGCTAAACTCATAAATTCCTCTAATTCCGTTTCTACTATTCCATGATCCCTCTCGCTTTGACTAGTCAGCACCCTTTTGAAGCCGTAACTAGCCAGGCTGTGCAAAGCCGTGTGCTACCTCGTGGTACTGATTATAGAGAACACACAGGAGTTTGTGGAGGTATATTTGGTATTTTCCTGCCAACTACTTCAGCTTGATGGCTTAGCTACCAGCACGGGCAGTAGTGTTGGCAGCTGCACCAGAAACTGCCTTGCCAGCTACACGGTGGGCTATGGGGAAGATGACATTCTGTAGCTGCTTTTGGAAGACCTTTTCTTGGATCTTCTTTCCTAGGCACAGTGTTTTGAGACAATGCTTCTACATCGCCAACAGTGGCTGCAGGATTTTCAGGTTGAAGAAGTGTTGTTGGTTTTTTTTCCTAGTGCTTTACAAGGATTTCTCTCAGAACATCAGGCACAGCCCGTCATAGCGAAAGTCTACCTTAACCACTCAGAAGCACGGAGCCATTGCCATCTGGAAAATCATCATTCTTTCCTGTTCTAAATTTCCTACCCTTGTTTTCTTTGAGGCTGCTAGAGAGTTTGCCAGATACTTTCTTCTGTTCTTCCTCCTCCTGATGGAAGACAGTTCATCCTACATTGACAAATTTATATGGGTCTTGCCTTAGAATTTGATTTGCCCAAGGGCAGATTACCTGAGGTTACTTTTGCTGCTATACATAGAATTTTCTTTATCCACCTTCTGGAGTATCTGTGATATTTTTCTTCTGTCCCACTGTTGGCAAACTTGGAGGTGATGATGATTCTTATATGTAAAATTGTGTGATAATTCAGGTTGAAAGGGACACTAGAAAGTCTCTAGTCTGAATTCCTGCTCAAAGTGGCCTCATCTGTGAGATCTGACCAGGTGGGTGAGGGCTTTATCCAGTCAGGATTTTATTTCTTAGATACCTTCAAACCCTGGTGTTTGTCTGTCCTAGCAGAAGACATATCTTGGATTAGAGATAGGTTGTCAAAGGCACATACATTATAAAAGAAATAAAAAATGCTGCCTCTATATATATCTGCCTTTAAAAGTTTTATGTCCCCCTCCTTTCTCTCACCTTTCCATATATTCCTATATATACATATTCTTGCGTGAAAATCATCCTGAAGGGCAAAAGACAGTGTAGCAAATGTGGCAGTCATGGTTTGGTGTTTTTTCCTATAAAACATACTTAAGGCCTTCCTTTATTATTTTTTTTTCTTTCCTCCTGAATTAGATTTGGAGGAGCTGAATGTTTGCTCTCATATAGATCTCTCAGAAAAAAATATTTACAAGTGTTTTGAAAGCCAAAAGGAAGTAATAGGAATTTTCATGAAAATTCTTCCACAAACTAATTATATTGTTTTATTCCTCCTGAGTCACTTACACTTTGTCAGTATGGTGGGTTTTTTCCTCCTTTAAAGCCCGTAGTGTGACACCACAGTTAAGTTCATTTGCTTTCCAAGTTATTGTAGAGGCATTTGACAAGAGGTTCCAAGAGAGGAAATATCTGTGTTTTCCACAAAGTGAATAAATTTGCATATTCATAGTTCACAGGAAAACTTAGTGTTACTTGAAATTTTGCCCTGGAGTTTTAAGAATGAAAAATTATCCAGGAAAGGGGTTGGAAAAGGAAGATATTCTGGTGTTTCCACATTTTTATAAATACAATCTCTCTGTGTTTGTTTACAGCAAATACAGGAAGACTTGAATCAGCAGTTATTTGATAACCTAGTAAGTTTTTTGAGGCAGTCTCATTCTGAGTTCCAAGAGAAGACCACAGAATGGACTTGTCAGATGAAGTCCAGAGAAATCCCTACCGCAGCACTTGTCTTAGGTAATTTTTTTAAGATATATTTTTTTATCTATATCTGCTTAAAACTGACACAGAGATCAAAGAAAAATATATTGCTGATTTCCAGTAATTACTGTGACAATATCAGTTTCAGAAATGTTAACAGAAAAGGTTGGGCTGGGAGAAGGAAGTAGGATAAGATCTCCTTCCCCTTTGTCTGCATAGTAATGCAGACATAATAATGTCTGTAAGGTAACACCTCCCCTAAAGGTCTGTCTTAGGCAGCTGGTAATGATTTGGTTTTTGTATTTTTTTCCTGATGCACTGGAGATGCTTTGTTTCTCTCCCTGTTTCTGCCACCAAGACACTTGGTGGTTTCTATGACTAACCATGAAATTACCCAGCTTGTGTATTTCTGATACATGTTCTTGCAGTGCATTTTTATATGTAGGAAAGTGGTGTCATCTTGGAAAAGGAGCAGAGGGTGAAGAAAATAGCTGAAGATCCGATCCCTGAAATTACTGAAGTTCTGAAGTCTTTCTTTCTCCCAGCCCTGCCTTTCTTTCAGTGGGTTGTAACTATAATCCTAAACCTGGTTCAAGGCAACCTGATTGCATTTTCAGTGGGCCATTTTAGGGAACCTCAAATCAGGCTTGTACTTCAAATTTACCATGTGAGCACTAACAAGGTCTGGAAGGTAGTCTACTTTTGTAGGTAGTAGAAAGTGAAAAGTTCCTGATCTGAATATTTCTGTGGAAGAAGTTGTGAATTGCCTTCTGGAGGGGCTTATTCTTTTTTTGGGGGGTTGACTAGAGGATATTAGCAAAGGTAGTAGATACTGGGTAGTTCATAGTAAATTCAGACTGTAGTTCATAATAACTCATAGTAATTTTCCTCCTTACATAACCCATGTGAGGATCCAGTCTTGGGTGTACGCACTGCTCTTCTAGAGAAGGTGAAGTTCATCTTCTTGTCTGCAGGCCTTAGATGACTGTGGATGGCTTCTGAGGGTATGAGGAGCAGGGAAGTTAGAAAACCAGTCCTACTCCTTGCAGGTTTGCACCCTTGAGAATTCTTTCTTTAAAAAAAACAAACAAAAAAAAACCCCAACCAAAACCAAAAAACAACGTAAATGAGAGGTCTTTGCAGTGATTCCCTGTTGCTTTTAATCCGGTAGTATTAACATGTAATCTTGTGCTGGTTTTTTGTTTTTCCTCATAGATCATGCAACACTTCTCATTCCTTTCTTGAATATTTGAGATATCTTCTGGGTTTTGCCTGCTGTTCAGTTTCTTATGCAATTATTGTGGTCACAGAAAAAATGCCCTTAAAATTTATCTGTCTTCTAGGTGTAAATGTTACAGATCATGACTTGACTTTTAGAAGTCTCTCAGAAGTCCTTCAGAATACCGTTACTCCTTATATAGCCTTTCTGGAAGCCAAAGATTGCCCAGGTAAATACTGCAATTCCTTCTCCATTTGAATAAGTTGCGAATTAACTAGAAATTCTAGGGTTTGCCCCCAAATGTAAGAATAATGGGATGGGGGGGATCTCGAAGACTTTCTAAAAACTTGCTCAATCCCTGGTTAACATAGCAGTAATGTCTGCTATATTTTAAGAGGTATCCAGTTTTGTTGAAAACACTGAAGATTGAAATGCTATTTGGCTCTAGCATAAATGTCAAGAGCACGCTGCTTGGTTTATTGCATGTTGATATTGTAGATTGGCTTTCCTCGTGTTTAATTGGACAGTATATGTATGTGTCCTACTCTTTAAATGCTTATGGTCACGTTATTGCAGTGAGGGAATGGGTAGAATAAAATTGTGTCCCACTCTCCTTGCTCCTTTTTTATTTTTTAAGTAAAAATATTAAAATCACTTATGGCAGCATCCCCAGATCTGTGGATTGGCTGCCTTATTTATTTTTAGATTACGCTAATAGTATGTGGCTGGAGTTCAGGAAACATGCAGGGCCAACATCTTAACCTGAATTGTTGCTATCTAGGCAAATTAATAGGATAATTTTTATTTCATTAACAACATACATGTCATGAATAGTGTCAAGCTTTCTGGAGCATGAGGTGTGCATTCTGGAGAGAGAAGGCGAATAATTTAGAAAAGTGAAAAATAATAAATGATAACAGAGTAATTCTTTAGAGTATGAGTTGAAGAAGTGTTTCCACATAACGAAATGTCTTTACTGTATGTCTAAAAATGTGTTGTGAAGGCATAAAAAATCTGATGCAGAAGCTGATGGGGCAGCTGATGAACTGCTACGTAGATGTGGACTCTCCGGAAGACGAGGACTGCGTGCAGGTTTCCCAGAACAGAATACGTTGTTCAATGACTTCTCTTATCAACTGGTACAATAGTGTAACTAAGGTATGATTTTAATTATTTTTTTTGTATCATCAGTGTATAAAAATCCCTGACCTTTAGATGCTTTCAAAAAAAGGAATTGAGTAACTCCAATTTCTATGCCATAGTGAAAAAATGCCAAAGGTTAGGTTTTCATTTAATGCTAAAAAATAACTGAGATTGAGGCGATTTGAATATCAATCTGTAACATATATAACGAATGTGGAGTTAGTTTCTGATGAGGTACGAATGTCAGAATTCTGAAAAACAAGGAAAAAGTACTATTTTATCATGTATTTAATTGGGAACTGTAACCTTAAAATGCAGTATCAACTTCATGCCAGATGCTTTTCTCCCAGAAGTGCTGAGATGTTTTGTTTATTGAAACAAGACTAAGAAAGAACAGCCATTGGGGGAAAGGCACCGTATTAGTGCTAATGTGCCATTATTTCATTTGCAGCCCACACTACATTGACAAGCAGGGAGAAAATATCTTTCAAAATGTTTTTGTGTCTTTGATTTAATAAAGCTAATGAATTTAAGGTTTTGTTTCCATCATGAATAAAAGTTAGAACTGATTTTTATGATGACTTAATCAGAGCAGTGTGTTAAATGTCTAGTGAGTACATGCTTTTTTATTTTTATTACGGTAAAGATACAGGAAATGGGCACCGTCCACATACACAACTCAAATCTTCTCCCTCAATCCCAGCAGAATTTCACCAGTTCTGTCCCACAGATCTATTTTTATCTTTGTTGGAATGTGGATTTCAAAAATTTGTTTGTACTTCCTGCTGTGCCAAACAGGAGGAAGAAAAATTCCAATTCTAGATGCTAATAATAAATACAACTTGTAGCAAAAAGCCAGTCCTGTCATTTTGGAGCATACTAATGTCGTAGATGTGATTCAGTCTTTTTATTTTCCTGTCTTCTGTTTATTAATGCATAATGAACGGCTTTAAAGAAAACAGATTCTGAAACTCCAAGAAAAAAAAGAACTTCCTCTTCTAGACACTGGCAATCTCCTCCGGTTGTAGTTGTATTCAAAGACATGGAAAGTTTCAGCACAGAAGTACTTCAAGACTTCATAGTCATCAGCAGGTAACATCACCTGAGGTTTAGTTCTTCCACTCCATTACCCATTTTCTGTCTGCAGCTGTTCTGAAGTGTAACAAGGAGGTCAGGGAAGGTTGGAATCAAACATCGATGCTGCTTCTTTGCAGGAGTGATTGAAAAAAACCTATTTGCTAGGTTTTGGGGGTAAATTATCCTAAAGCTACCCTGGGACTCTGAACCAGCGTACCTAAGGGCTGGGCTGAGATATTGGGTGGCTGATTGAATTCTTTACAGGAGAGGATTTATTGGTCCTAGGTGTTACAGAATCTGTGATGGTAAAAATAAATTTTTTAAGATGCCTTTCTTCTGTAGACTTTTAAAATGGTTTTCAGAGTATAATTTTTGTATGACAAGTGATGTAATGCTGCTTAAAGATCACTAACTCATAACAGGACTATATAAAACTCACCCAGAGAATTTCTTAGCGTTGGACAGGATCTGTAGTGAGTGGCTGACTACTTCAGGTGCTCCTGTGCTTCTGTCCTTCCTTAACCTGTCTTCTTTAATATCATCTTATGCATTCTAATCCAAGCCCCCCTCAAAAAGACCATCTTGCACTTAGTCCCCAGGTTGAAACTACAGTTGCAGCAGAATTGGGGCTGCAGTTGTACAATTAACACAGCTGTAGCAGGCATACCTGACGTTACCTCTAAATGAGGCCAGACAACAATTTCATTTGCTGAGAGACCCACAATAAAAATATTTTTCTACTTCAGATCTGGCAGGTGGGTTCTCTGGGGAACATTTAAAGGAGTCAAGTCAGAAATGTACAATTATCTGGAAATAATTAGGGTGTAAGGCAGGGAAAAATGAGGTTTTAATTGTTTTTGTTAAGTGGAGTGTTTTGTTTTACTTTTGTGGGAAACAAATGCCTAATTATGAGCATGTGGAAAGTAGATGAAGTGCAGTTTGGGTCTATCAGTCTACTATTTGCAAATACACTTTTCTTCATAGATTGTGTGTCTCTCCAGAAAAAAAGTTTAGAGGATTCAAATAATCTTACAACGGAAGATTGTCTTGGTTAAAGTAGACAATGGGTAAAATAAAAGCTCAGCAGGGGTGCATGATACTTTGAAAAACATCTTTGGGATAATTACAGAGATTGGACTTATTCTCTCCATTTCAGTCCCAACATATTTAATAGTAAGGGTGAGAGGTTCTTCTGATTTGTTAATCACAAGACTCAGTTTCTCTCTGATTCTTTTAGGTTATCAACAGTGAACAGTAATATATGAAGTTTACTGTTTATATGTTTAAGTCTCTAGCAATGACTTTGGGGGAGTTAGAGAAATGAAATAATTATGGGATAACAAAACACAAAGGTCAAAAAGTTGCTGTGATGAAAACAGAGGAAAGGAAGAAATCATCAGTTTTAACCTAGAGGTATTTAAGGTTGCAGAATTTGTATCTCTTTGAAACTAATAAAAAATGGAAAATAATGATGAAATAATAGTAAAGCCACTGTATTTTTTTATAATTTGTACGCCGTTCACAAGCAATATAGCATTCAGTCCTGGCTATCAGTTCTCAAAGCTTATACTAAAAATTAGCTGAAGAGGAAGATTCAATCTGGTTAAGTTGAAATTCTTTCTTTTAAGTATAGTGGGAACATGAAAAGTTAGAGGGGTTTCATGTTTATTTTAAATTTATTAAATGGTGTAAAATTTGTAAATTTTCTTGAGACTGTTAGCTGTTTAATGTGTCTTCTTATTTTCTCTTTATTTCTTTGAAAAAAAAATTTGTAAGATTCAGTTCTCTGAATATAACTTTTTGGGAAGATAGGACCAGTACAGCACTCTAACTGAAAAGATGCTTTTTATGCCACTTCCTGAAATTTGAATCCTAGAATATAATTCAATTTGCTTTTCTGCTTTAGGGGTTTAAATTGCTTCCTTTCTTTTTGGTTTTACTCCCCATTAAAACTCTTTCGATTTACTGGCAACAAGTCTTCTAATTTACCCCTTTTTGTATCTAAGCTCGGTGTTGCAGTAGGAACATAATGCGTTTGTTTCACAATTTTCTATAATGTAACTATTATGTTGGGTTCTTTTCTCCCTTCTCCCATGATCTAGTCAGCATATCCACGAATTACCTCTAATCCTGATTTTCGGAATCGCTACATCTCCAATGATTATCCACAGCTTGCTTCCTCATTCCGTGTCCTCTCTGCTGTGCATAGAGCTTTTCCAGTCCCTTTCCTCTAAGGAGCACCTGTCTACTATAATTGACAAGGTAATTGCCTTCTAAATAAGGAGGAGTGTGTGTTTGTGTGTATATTAAGGCACGGTGTACACTGTGGCCTTTAAAAGTAGGTTTATCTGAAGCTTTTGAAATAGAAGTTGTTTCTGAGCTACGGATTTTGGATATTTTTCTTCATAGCTTCATATTTTTCTTCATAGAAAGCTTTCTTCTCACGTTGAAACACTCACACACTTGCTTTTCATCTTTCATTTGCACTGACATCTGTGCGTACGTACTCAGGCAATTAGACTTTGACATTCCACCTCTTCATTAAAGTAGTGCTTTTACTTTGTTCTGGAAAAAGATACCTTTAAACATAAAAAAAAAAAAATTCAGTTCAGCCTGAATTTTGCTGCCTGTCAAAAAATGAGCAGTTGTCCAAATGGGCTGTACACACTACTTTGTGTAGCATTTCCCAAATTGCTGTTATACATGCTGGAAGTAGTGGTATCCCTGGTTGTTACAGCAATCTCTGTTCTGTTGTTTGCAATTTTAAAAATAAATACAAAAGTAACTGTAAGCAAAGCTGACTTCAAACATTGCATGTTACTAAAAGATACTTATAAAAATGTGGTGAAATAAGAAACTGAAAATCAGTCTTGGCGTGGATACTGGTTTTAGAAGTTGGCAGTGTATTTCGTGTCTCCTTTAGTTGAATGCGAACACAGACTGAGAGTTGTATCAAATTCTATGTATGAATTTTGCTGAGTTGAATTCAGGAAAGAATTTCTGCCTGAAACGGCTATTTTTCTTTTTGTTTCCCTTAGCTGCTTCTGACGGCCCAGTTCCCCTTTAAATTGGGTGAGAAGGTTCTGCAGGTTCTCATCAACATATTCTTGTACCATGATTTTTCTGTCCAGAATTTTATCAAAGGATTTCAGGTAGGCAACGGTAACAAGAATTCAAATTATGGTTGTGAAAACAAAGGGTAATTACTAGGCACTGAAAGATTTCTTAGGTCCTAATCTTGCTGTCACTGAATTGGATTCATTTCCTTTGGAAACAGTTTGGAACGGGTGGACGTTTTAAAGTTAAAACCCTACCTGCTGACGTTGTAGGAGATGTATAAAGAAGCATGTAAAAGCTTACTCTGCCACAAAAAAACCCTGTATTTAAAGATTGCATTTAAAAGTGTAACCTGCCTTAGCGGGGAGAAAGATGTGTATTTTGCTCTAGATTAACTTGTAGCTTCTGACACCCCTGGCAGAACTCTCCAGCTCTGATCTTCTGTTCTTGTGCTCTGGCTTGTCATGGTGTGAGGAGGCTACAGCAGTGTCTCTTCCCCACTTGAACTCTTCTAGCACCGTTTCTGGGTGCGGACTTCTCACCTTTTCAGGGAAATAGGAGCTGTAGGACCACTTTGTGCCTCGGAGTAGGTGATGTTTCTGCTTTAAGCAGCCGTGCAGCAATGCAGGAGATCCACTTTGTCTCCTGAGAAAATAAATGTAAGACTTCAAGGTTTCAAAAAATAATCTATACAGTTCATGATAATTATATTTGTATTGGCTTATATAGATCTTCATCTCTAGAAGTATTTCCGGGTCTGAGTCTCCTTGTGGATTGCAGACGAGTTCTCCAAAGAATTTGCAGTCCCTGTAATCTGTTTTAATGCAGGATTGTGAAATTGTTTCTTTCTTGCCTGGTTCCATGATTGAACCTGTTAGTAAAACACGGCCTTTTGGTGTCAGATACCTTTAGAGTGTCTCACATTCTTTGATATCTAAGATTCGATGATTACATGTGGCCAGGAGAAGTACCCTGGCTGTAGTACCTCTTCCCACAGACAGACCCGCATGGGCTTTCATAGGTTTCAACTCTTCTTATTTGAAAGAGTCACCAGGATTTAATGACTCCCCATTGCCCTGACACAAAAATACAAGTCTTAGCCCTGATGGCACATTGCTGTGTCCTTGTGCATTAAAAGTATTCAAGGATGAAGCAATTTCATGTTAGATTTCCTGAGTCATAGGTACAAGGGATCTCCATCATCTCCTTAAGTCTAGGAGTGATGTTAACTTTTCTGATAGGAACTGTCTTTCTCCTTTGACAGTTTTTATGTTTTAAAAAGTTTTTAGTGAGGTAATCTGTTTGATTGGGTTTTTGTTTTGTTTTTAAGAATAGATGTGATGAGCATTTGTTCCTATTCTGAAGGTCCTGATGCTACAAACATTTAGTGCAGTTGAAATCGGCGATAAAGTGCATTTTTACATATGGGTTGTAAGAGCTTAGCAGTGTGGTTTAGTGCACATGAAACAGAAATTGAAATTAGGGCATGGGCTAAGTTTGCTTTTGTGCAGTAGTTGCTTTTCATATCTTTAAATATGCTCTGTTATTTGTGAGCATTGGAGCTGAATATATAGCTTAAAGAATGCAGTAATTTATATAAGTGAATCAAAAATATTTGATGAGCTGTAGTTATCGTTATGTGAGAGAGGGGAGAAATGAGGTACTAAGTATGAATAGCTCATGCAGCAAAAAAGGTAATTATGTGACTGTATTTAAAACTGAATAATCAGTGTTCTGTAGTGACCTATGGAATATTTGTGAACCGTAATGAATTTTTTGTAAAGGAGTACCATTATTACCATTGTAGCATATGCACTGTAGTAATAAGAAAGTCTTAAAAGCAGAGAGGATGAATTTTATTAACATCACTGATTCTTGCTTTGTTTTTCAGCTGTCTGTTGTGGAGCACTTCTACACCCAGCCTCTTAGTATACTGTGTTGCCAGCTGGTAGAGGCTAAGAATAGAGTAAATTCTTTATCACACAATCAGTGTGAAAACATTCGAAGACTACCCTCTTTTAGAAGGTAAAAGGGGAAATAAATTTTTGGACAATCTTGTATTTGGTCAGGTTTAAAAATGATAAAAGGAATCTGTAAATGTAGCTCCATGAAAACTGTAGATCATTTGTGCATATATTTCTATACCAAAGGTAAATCGATCAAAAGCAGGACAGTTCTAAATAATTTTAGGACTCCTTAATCTTCTGGTCTAGAGAGTAGAGCTTCTGTGGTGTGTAAGCACTTGAACTTATTTTTTTCCTCTCTTGTTCTTAATACAGAAACAAGTTATTATGACAAATAACCATAAATCAATTTTAAACTTGTTAAACTGACTTGGAGCATAATCTCTAGGGTTTTGGAGTGGCCTTTCAGTTTGTTGGATTTGACTGTTCCTTTTTGAATCTTTCCAAAGAAATCCTTATAGCAGCATAAACTTTTTGAATTTTTTCATCCTATAAGCTTTAATCACACTTTATAATTTCTATGTTCTTGTTTTTTCTTGCCATCAGGTATGTGGAAAGTCAAGCATCGGAGAAACAGATTGCACTGCTGACGACAGACAGCTACTTAAAGGTAAAATTTCAAGAACATCAAGCAAAAATAACTTTCCCAATATTATTAGTTTGTGGAACATGATAAAATAAGAAACTAAGATGTATAGTTCTATATAATATCTTTTATACAGTACATACTGTGCTTTATGTCCAGTAATGAATAATTAGGATCGGCAGGTCAAAATTCCAAATCTCTAGGGTTGCCAGGTATATCTTTATACAAAGCTGCACAACTTTTCTTACATCAATTTTTAGCTATGTCTAGAAATACAGCTGCTTAAAAAGAAGGTTGAAAGGTTTTTTTATGGCCTGGCCTTTTAATGCTTACTCAGACTTGGAAGTCCACTTTTTGGAAAGTCAGTGGAGTGTTTGAATAATGAGTAAGTAATCTTAGAGGTTATTTCATAAGCTCTTAATCCTCCGTACTCTCTGTGTAGTTTCTGCTCAAACTTGGTAGGTCAGTCTGGGTCCCAAGGCACACATTCACACTAGATGTCTGTCATAGAGGATTAAAACTTGAATTTTTATGTTACACGTTTATCTGAAGGTTGGTCAAGTGATGAAAGTCAGGCTACTACTCTTGTGAGCCCTTTGGGAATTCACCTGCAACGATCTGTTGGTTGTTCTCACCAGTAGAACCACTCCCTGTAGAAGCATTGCTCAGGGTAAAAAGTTTCTCCTGACTTTTCATCTCAGGTACAGCTAAACCTGTAAGGCAAATGGTGCTACTAGAGATAAAGCAATTTATCCTCACTGAGCTTCCTGGTCTGTAAGGACTTTCCAAGAACAATGGTAATGGCAGGAAGAGAGGCTGGGAGCAGGCAGGTTTGCAAGTGCAGTGCAATTATACTAATCAAGACGTGATTTATACGTGATTTTATGATCCATAGTTTTCAGTGGCAAAAATAGCTTAAGCTACTGCTATTCCATTGCTGTTTATTCCTGCCTCAGCAGACATGCCAGCACAACTGCTTGTGTGGCTGCGCAATCAATGTAATCAGAGAAACAATCCAATTAAGGTAACCTGACCAAAAAAAAAAAAAAAAAAAACCAAGACATGGAATTTTTTTTGCTGAGTTGTTTCTGCAGAATGATTTCCCCAATGGGGTTCACTCTGCAGGTGCATAAATGCTTCTCTTGAAACAATAGGAGGAAGAGTGGAGTAGGACTGAGTAGCCTAAGACTCTATTTGTTTCAAATTTAAAGACCATGTAAGGGGCTGCTACTTTGAACGCTGCATACGCATCAGCTTAAATGCTATATGTTTTAAATTTTATATGTTTAATAATATACCCCTTATTTCACGAACCTCACCCTGTAAGTTTGGGAAGGAAGCTGGAATTCTTGTGTTTTTGTACAAGGTGCTTCTGACAAATGTAAACTGAAGATGCTTGTTCCAATCTCTACAGTAGGGGTAGGACTCTTACTGCTGTTCAACTTGCTGTTCAAGCTTAGCACTCAAACCTGCAATACCCTTTGTCAGCTGCAATTTATATTCCATGTTGTTACCACTTTTTTTAAATAACTATGGGAAGAGTTCCACCTATTTCAAATAAGCAGTTTTGAAAGCAGTTTTGCATCCTAATTACTTACAGCTCTGTCTGAAAGTTTTCATGGCAAATTTCATTTGAAATTATGTAAATGTGGCGATATATATTTATGGAAATAACACTGCATAGTCTTGTAATAATGCTTTCAAACTTCTAAATGAAGATATGCCTTTTTCACTCCATTATTTGGCAAAATACATAATCCTACTGCATTGCTATTTATGTATAATAGTTACATCAGTCTTGAGCTGGGAAACAAGATGAGGGAAGTACAGATGCTGTAATGCTGTGGGTTTGGGGGAATAAGAGCAATGTAGCAGCATTAGAACTTGTTTTCTTCTCAGCTCTTTTTGAGGTGGGGATCTATTTTTAATGATTCTGCTTAGAATTAAAATACAAACTTGTGTGTAAAATTTTAAAATGGAAATAATGATAAGAGTAAAAGAAGCTATATAATTTCTCTTTACATATTGAAGGTATACTATATAGTCTTGTTTTTGCAAGATGACATACTAGATGTAAAGGCTAAATATAGTTGAAAAAGGTAAAATAATAATGCTAATTAGTAACAGTTCCCCAGTGAGATGGATGAAGAAAGTAAAGTTAACAATATGCACTGTGATTCTAGTGAACTGTTGAAATACAACTTTTTGCATAGGGGTCTTAATTTACCACTGGTGATTTAAATCATAGCACACCACAATGTCAAAATTTCAGACCTGTTTTAAGTACCTTATGGGAGTTTTAAATAAACAGATGTCGGAATGATTTATAAAACAATTATTCTGTCACTGTAGGAAATAATACAGGAGTTGCTGGAGGACTTGCATGTTTACCATGAAAATTATGTTTCAGTTCTGAGATGTCTTCATGTTTTCACATCTTCTCTTCCGAAGTATCCTCTGGGCAAGCAGGTGACAACTGTTATTCCGTTTCAGTGAAACGTGTCTTTTTGGTTTGCAAAGTATGACATCTGAAGAAGTGTTTATTATTTCTCTTTGTTTTGCTGTTCTGCTGCTTTGCCCCCTACTTCTTAAAATGGAGACAGATGCTTTCTTGCTATGGGCAGGGGGCAACAGCATGTGGTTTCTTTCATGGCATGGATGATACCTTGTCAGTCGACGGGAAGGGGTTTCCAGGAGGAGGCAGATGCACAGATCAGCAAAAAAATCCACACATTGACTTTCCCACATAGGGGATTATTTGTATGCATTGCAAACAATGTATACTCTTCTACCACCTATTAGCTCACTAGTCAAATTCAGATGAAGAGATTGAGTTTTAGCAACCTTCTCTACAGAATAAAATTATAGTAAGGGAACAGTGATAATTGCTCTTAATAGCCATATTGCTCTAATGTCATTAAATCCACCTTCTCATGCTGAGCACTTTTTTCTTCCACGAGAAGAGCAATATATTCTGTGCATGTGCACGTGTCTGTCAGTTCTCAGTGTATTCCACACTGTTATTAGAATCTGTCCCTAACTACAAAATCAGCATGAACTGTCCCAGCACTAGCGAATAAACAGATGCTTTAGCTGGGACGTTTGATTAGAGTTCATCTTTGTTCTCTGCAGTTATCTTCATCTGAATGTGAGTTGTTTGAAACCTGGTGCAGAGCAACACATAGGCTCCAGCAACACTAGGAGCTTAGTTCTGCAAGACACTAAATGCTCTCATTTCTTTTGCAATCATTCTGCATCTCTGGAAAACAAGCTCCAAAGGAATTAGATATTACTTTGGAAAGCTTGTTGTAAGAGTCCCGCATTACTTTGTTTGTAAAACACTTCATCCTTTCTTCACCTTCTGCATAACAGATCAGGGAGCTGCACTGTGCATGTTTGGAAAACCAAGTGTGGGAGACAGAGGAGTATGAGTCATCTCTTCAGCTAGCAAGGTGATTATTTTATTTTTTTTTCCCCCATTTTGTTTTAATACTATTGTACACATGGAGAATATCAGTCATCGGTTACTCTGAAACTTAAAGCTGAGGCTATTACCTTTTCACAGCTAGTTTTAGGATTGTTTGCAAGTGTAATTTACTGCTGTTTACATTTTGTCTTTCTACTGTTTTCCGTGAAACTGAACCAGGGTCTAGTATCTCTTATGCCCTGAGTCATTATGCTGAAAGCACTGAGATTACTGTGTGCGAATGAGAACATCAGTTAGGTTTTGTCTTTTAAAGTATGATTGTGTTAGATATTATCAACCAAATTATTAGTTTTAGTTGGCCTAAATTTTAATCTGTCATGAGAATTAGAATCTGTTCCAAATGAGTAGCTGAGGCCTTTCTTGGTTTTTTTTTTTTATTTTACTGGTTTCTCCCTGCCTCCTTTGTCAAACAGTTTGCACAGGGACTGAGTATGTTTTTTGTGTTATTGTGAGCTGAGGACTTGAGGAGAAGCCTACGCTTGTGTTGTCTGTCAGTGTTTAAAATGGGAAAGTCATCTAAGCAAATCTTCTTAAAAGAGAGAACCCTTCAATTGCAATTTTGCAGCTACAGACTTTTAAAGGTGCTTCATCATGGCAAGTGGCTGTTCCCTGGTATCTGTATTCAAATAATACATCATTTCTGTCACACAAAGAGCTGATGCAACACCACTACCATAAATCCCTCTTCAAGAGCCTCTGAGCTTGTGAGGTTTGATGGGTCTGACAGTAAAATTGCGTAGAAAAACCCTGTCAGTGGTGGATGGAGAATAACTTTCTGGGTTCATGTACCCAAGGAAACATACTCTTCAAACCATACCTTTGCCATACCCAGTGGTTCTTGTGCATCACCGCTGCACTGTGTTCTTTACCCTCATCCCTCTGAAAGGATTATATGCTTGATGTGTCTTGCCTTCTTAATTCTTCTCTGGCTCTCCTGAATCTTGACAGCACTCAATCACCTGTCAACCCTTGCCCACAAATATGTCATTTTGCTTTTCTATACTGTCTGTTCTGTATTCTCTAATAACTCTTGGCCATTTCTTCCTCTCATTTTTCTCCTCCTATGTTTAATTTGCTTTCTTCCACTCTGAATTCATCTGCCTCTTCTCCTGTCTCAAAGCTGATGCTGCCATTAGATTCTGGCTTGTTTTCCCTTTATTCTTATCTGTTCACCTCCCTCCTGCTTTTTCTCTGGTCCTGGCTTCCACTGTGGGAGCTTCTGATAGAAATACAGTGGTCACGGTCATTCCTTTCATAGATAATTCTGCTTCTTTTGGTTTTTGTTTCTTTTTTTGTTTGTTTGTTTTGCTTGTTTGTTTTTGTTTTGTTTTTTTCCTAAAGGAATTCTGTCACTTCTAACAAAGCTTCTTCAACATAATTCCTTCAAATACTTGGAATTCCAGCTGTGATTATTATTTTTTCAGCTTTTAACTTTTTCTTTAACTCTCTTTTCCATTTTACATCTGCTTCCTCTTCTCTCTGCTTTTTCTGCATAGAATCTTGCTGCTGTCTTTTAGAAGAAAATGATAAAATATGATCCTTCCCCTTCTACTCACAATCTTCTGTTTTTTCCCCTTTGCTCAGGTATGGAAGTTATTCGCTGTTCCTTAATACCTCTGCCTTCCCAGTGGCCACATCACCTGTTGATATTCTTACGTTTGCCCTTTCCCATCCCTTATTATTCTATTCAATGTTTTTCTGGAGTCCGTCATTTTTTCCTTTGTATTTAGAAAGTAAAAAGTAGAGATGCTTTTGATCACCTTATTTTTCAATTTTTTACAAAGTCTCTCTTTTGCCCTTCATGAATTATGTTTGAATGTGGGGTTTTCAGTTTCTTCTGGAACTCTTGCATTGAGTTTCTTCTGTGGTTGGTTTGTTCTTTCTCTACTTCAGCCTTTCCTTGCACTGGCTTTTATCCCTTCTGCTGAAAGTGCTACAAAGATGGTGTTTCAAGTGATCTAACTTGAACACACAATTTCGACGATAGTTTAAATTTACTACTTACTTACTTACTACTTTAATCTAGTTGTCTAAAGTCTAAAAAATATCATGGGGAGACAGGGGGAGCGTGTGAGCTTTAGTTCAGAGTGGATGAATCCAGTCAGAAGAGAGAGAAGATGAAGAGATGTTGGAGAGTGTCTCACTTGGTTGATTATGGGGAGTTGACTGGCTGGGACACCTGGTCAAGCCTTTAGGTGGCCAAACTTTGACGACTGTCTGATTGTCTTCTGCCTAGATACTGTGCTCTGGTTTTGTCTGCTAATCACTGATGCCATTCACCACGTACTGCTTCTCACAGTCCTGTCCTGCCGTGACTCTTGTGGTTTTGTTGTTGACCAATCTCTGTCATCACTTCTTCAGATAATTTCCCGCTTCAGCATTCAGAAGGCGTTTTTATGGACTCCATCCTGGCTTCCTTTCTTCTCTTTCATAACCTGTTTCTGAATAATCAGAGATATATTTATTTACTGTCACGGGATGATCTGAGATCTTTAAGATCTCTGCTTTAAGCCTGTCTCCTAACTGAATTAAAATCTTAACCCTACTCTGATATCTGGCATACCTTGCAGTAAGCTCAAACCCAAAGTGTTGAAAGGGATCCTTTGCCATTTCCTGATATATAATAACCATCCTCTTGCCTGTTCTTTGTGTCCTGTAACCCCTCCAAGTTTTTCTAGAACTTGCAGCTTCTTTTTGAGTAATACGACTGAAATAAATGTGTTCTTTCCCATTCACAGATCTCCATATCTGGTTATCCTCTCTCCATCTTAGGTGTTTAATTATTGCAGTATTTTCTCTGCCCTGGAAGAAGGCTGTCTTATTTACCCATTATATTCTAAAAGGCTGTTTCAAAATGTTTTCTACCCTTTTTGTGTGGTCAAGGTCAGCCTTTCTGTTGTTAACTCCTAACGCTTGTCTGTACAAAGCAAGTGTTTCTGAAGGCAACACCTGACTTGCAAAAATCCATAACCCTGAATCAGATAAACTGAAATTTCAAATTCTAGGCTTTATAAGCGTCTAGAGTCGACTGCCAGTTAGAAGCTAGAGCTTAAGTTCCCCCTCCAAAAATCCATAAATCTTCACCGGCTTCTTCTAATTTCTTCCTTAAAACTCTCCCAGTCACCGTTTAGGGAGCTGATACGGAGACCCACTGCCCGATGCACCGATCACCATCTTTTCATTCTTTTGTCATGCTGCCTTTTTTGTGCATTTCTGCTTTTTGTGTCTTCTAAAATCCTTAAACTAACGACACCTTTGTTTTGTATTTTTGTATTAGCATCTTTGTGTTGTATAATGCAAAGCAAAACCACAAGACTAGACTGGGAAGGGCTCCTAGTACCGGCGGGTATTACACACGTGTGATTGTTCAGGACCAGAGTGTTTAGCAATGGAAAACTCTCACACTGCATTGAAAAAAAAGCTTACATGCATGCGTCATGGTACTGGCTTGATGCAATGACTGCAGTTCTGGAGTTCATTTATGGATATTTGCAAGGATTTGCTTTTGACATCTTTTTAAATGACGATTCTGAGGCTGAGGAGTGCTTGGGGACACTTATAAAATGCTCTAATACATAATTAAAAGTAAATGCTAGGCTGGAGGCTTGGCCGGGTGGTCTCAAGAGGTTCCTTCCAGCCTAAATGATTTTGGGATTCTAGTGGTTGTTGGGTTTATAACAGTTAAATACAGAAAATAGCAATTTGGATGTTGTTTGATAATCCTTCTGAATCACAGAAAATAATGGATTTTGTGGATGTGTGAATACATGCTAATCTAATATTTTTTTACCATTTCATTTCCCGTTCTTGGGCATGAGTTACGAACTCTACCATACTTTTTTTTTTCTTTTCATCTGACTCGGAGATTTTCAGAAAAGCTTTCATTGTCAGTTCTGCAGGAAAATGTGAGGGACATCTATCCAATTTGATTTGTTTCTTTCTGTTAATGACAACAAGGAAAAAAAATTAACTGTACTGCAAGACTGAATGGCTTGAAATCTTACAGGCTTTCTCTTTTAAAAGGAGTTTTTCAAATTATTTTTTATCCTTTTTTTTTTTTCCCCAACTAAACATTGAAATCTGTTTCATCATTCTGCGTTTCAACTTCAGCCAACAATTGTGTCTTTTAGGATGTTGAATAAGTCTGATTTGGTAACCATGCTTCAACGATGTGTGGAAATTTTTGTGTCATCTTCTGGAAAGGAGTTTGATAAGACAGTAGAGAAGTTGAAGGAGTTCTTGACCCAGTTTCAGAAACTAGAAGGTGGGTGTGTACAATCATACATTCCATTGCAGATTATAATTTAAGCTGTTTTACAGTCTAACCAGTGGGTATCGTTTTCCCTGGTCATTCCTGTCGTCGTATTAAAATGTCAGATTCTTCAGGATGGTTTTTTAAATACATACATAGAATTAGGAAATGTTTGTATTCTTTATTGGTATGTGGTTTGTGCTTTTTGTAACAGGGGAGAGCGATGCAAGATAAGAAATAGGACAGATCAGCAAACATTACTCGCTAAATCTGTCATACGTTTATTTTGAGGCTCTTACCGGATGTTGCAATCATTAACAACATTTAAGAAATAAAAACAGATATTGAAAGATAAATAGGAGCAGACTTCCTTATGACGTGGTATTTAATCCAAATTATATAGAGAGTTCTTTCACCAGCGCCTTCAGTTAAATTCCTATAAGGGCTAGGACATGCAGTGCCAGTTGTCAGGGCTCTGCTGCTGACATGCTGTAACTTGTCAGGCCCATATATTGGATTGCTCATGGCAGAGGACATATTTGAGAGTTTAATAAGGCAAAGGAGTAGCAGCCTTCCCTCTTTCAGAGGCAGGATAACAGAAACTGCCCTATTCCTTCTGAAACAGGAATATGACATATTCCAGCATTCCTCTGGAATAGGAATTTCCTTGCTTCCCCTGAACTACGGAAAAGCGCTCCCCTGTGATTCCCTTTTGAAGATGAAGTGGTCATCATCTGGTCTGTTTTATGCATATTAAGTTCATTATCAGTGTGGTTACTACCCAGCATTTTGACAAGTAGGCAGTAAACCACCAAATGCAGGCTAATATTAACTTAAGCAATCGTGGAACGCTCTAGGATTAACTGAGGCTTGTTTAGAAGAACTGGCTCTTGCCTGTACCATGTATTTTTGAATAGATGTAATAATAGCAGGGCTGTGGGACAGGAAAAGAGGTGATCACTTTGAAAAAGCTGAAGATACCAGCACTGAAGATTCTGAACTGTGATGGAAAACCTAAAGGTTCATCTAGTTTGGGAAAAAAAAAAAAAAGAATTGAATCAAAGGGCTTTGAAGAAATTGGATTTTTACCTTTAGAGAATAAATGAAAAAGAACAATTCTGGGAATTCAAGGACAAGCAGAACTATAAAACAAAGAAAAAAAAGGCTGTATTTATTTTCAGTGAGGATTTCAAGATGTTTTTAAAGCAGAGAAAGTCTCATGAATCTATGAAGGATCTTACTTTGTTTTCAGAGTGAATTTAAGATATAATGAAAACGAGAGAAGGGGAAGTTAAGATAAACTTAACATGAATAGGTTGCTGAGTTAGGTGACTTCCTGTATGTTTCTGTGATAGTTTTGATCTTCAGCAGGAGTTTTCAGAAGGCTGCCAGAAATGTTATGTGCCCAAATCTCCCACAGAGCCCTTAGAGTGAAAGGATAGTCCAAAATTTTTTTAACAACAACAAAGTCCATCTTCCTGACTGCTTAATGAACTGGAAAAAATAAAAACATGAAGCTTGAGGAAACAAAATATCTTTATGTTCAGGCTGTTTTGAGCTGAAGGATTTGATTTAAAAATATCTCAAAATATATCAGTGTAGTAGTGGAGAGAGGAAGTTCTCTGCTTTGAAATCTTCAACAGAAATACAGATGTCTACAGGGCACTGGAAAATACCAGCTCATTCTATGTAGGTCACCAAAAAGCTCTTATATTTCGTGATTGTTTGGGCTGATTAGAGCTTTACGTGTGATCTGTAGGTGGAATCTCCATTATATTACCGTCTTCATAAGTAAGGCAAGAAATCTAGCTACCTTTTGTTTTGATTTCAATTATCACTCATCCTGGCAGTGATTGCGCTTTTGGAGTTTTTGCTTCTTTGTTTTTTGTAAAAAAAAAAAATAATACTAATTATTAGTGCAATTGATCAAGAAACTACATAGCTATGAAAACAAGATTTTGTTATAAATGAAGATGAGACTATAGCTGGGCAATGCTAAGGCACGCTTGGTTTGCTGCTCAGCTTGCAGTTTCTGAGTTAAGTAGGCAGAACTCGTTTCTTAGGGGGGTTTTTTTGCACGTGAGAAGGAAAAAATATGCAGTGTGTGGCTTTTTGAATGCTCCTAAAGCATCATTAGTATCTAGTGTTAATCTGTCCGACTTAAAAATGTTGAGAGTATGACCTAGAATGACACAAGCAGAATTCAGGTGATGTGCAAGGCTTACGCTGGATCTTTGCTCAGGGCGGAATCACTTTGGTTACTTAATTGTTGTTGGTTAATCTGCACTGCAGACTTCTTTGTTAACGAGCTTTTACAAGGTGCAAGAGCCAAAAGCTGCCTGTATTTGGGTCTCTGTGAAGCACTAACTAAACACACCAGATTGCTTGGGTTAGGGGGTTTATTTAGGTAGACAGGAAGAGTTTACCCCACGTATCAAACTTTTAGTTTTGTTCTAGAAGCTGAAGCTTTCCAAGAACAAGATGTGTCCGTGTCGTCACAAAAGGAACTCCAGAAGACAGACCTTTATCATCTTCAGAAGGTCAGACCTGAGTAGGCTTTGTTGACTAGTTCCTTCACTGAATTGTTTAAGATGTAATAGTCCATGGTTAGTTCTTCCCAGCTTGCTGGAGCTCTGCATATAGGCTGTGTATAAATAACTCTTCTTAAAAATGAATGATTAAGTACCAACTATGTGTATCAGGCCCACCTGAGGCATAGAAAATTATAGAAAATATCTGTCATAAACTAGGATTTCAAAATGCAAATTAGGGGTTTTCCTCTTATTTAAATTGCAAATTACATGTTCTGACTAACACATATTTCTTTGAATTTCCCAAACTCCTACCAGTTTGAGAACTGAATACACTGGCCTAAGTAAAAATAACTGCATGATCACACTTTCAAACCTCATCAGTGAAGACATGCCAGCAAAAAATTGATTACACATGTTAAACACAGAGATTGTGTTCTCCAGAAAATAACTACCTCCCATGTAGTTTTATGCATCACTTTTTTTTTTTTTTTAAAGACCTTGTTGGAGTTGAAGGAATCGAGGAGGTCTAAGAAACTGACAAAGTTTGAAATGCTTCGTTTTGAAGTTGTTGACTTTATAGACAGTCTCGTAAGGTGAGCTTTCCTCTTTTTATCTTCCTGCAGTAGTTTTCCAACAGAAATTTTGCTGACTTGTCAAAGTCATGTCTAGGGCCTTACAGTATGAAGCAGCCTTTTTTTCCCCTTCCTATTCTTTCTTTGAGGGCTCTAAAAATAATATTTTATTTAGAAAAAAAACAAAACAACTCTTTTCCATGGATTAGTAGAAGTAATTGGCACACGAATTGACCAACTTATTTTAGCTATAAAAAAAAGTTGAAGGAGGACTGGGTATTTGTGGTAAAATAAAGTCAGGAGTTTTTATCCTAATCTTTGCTGATCTGTTCTAGTTATGAAACTGTACAGATGCAGAGTGTGATATCCTATCCATTTTGGGAACTGTTTGAGGGAGCAAGTCCCAGCAGATAGGGTTTTGGAGGCAGGTCTGCAGCAGAAAATGTGAAAGGCTTGGGCCGGGGCAAGAGGTGAAGGCACTTTTTAATTATAGAGCTTTGGGGTGAGGGGGAGGCAGAGGAGCTAACGGTATGACTGTGCCAAGAAAAAAGCTTCAAATGTGAAGACAAAAGGTGAGCAGAGGCTCATCAGGAGGCCTGGAGATGGATAAGCTTGATCTGTGGAGTAGGGTACATGACCGGTACCCTTAGTTTTCAGCTGCTGCCCTTAGTTTTTAATTTGTCAGTGGCCCAGCCAGAGTTCTACACTAAATCCATTATATGTAGAGTTGATAATAAGTTACTTCCCTGCTTAAAAGTTGATTTCAGCGCCGTTCATCTTGTTTTCTCCGAGATTTGTCAGTACTGGTTGGGAAACATACATTCTTGTAGTCTCTGACTGCAGTAGATTTCTGTTGTTTCCCTTGAGGTAAAGCCTGTATCTCCCCTCCCTCCCCCCATACCTCATGTGGCTTTTTTCAGAAATTACCTTGTTCCTGCAGACCACAAGACTCTGCACGAGATAGTGTATTTCAACACAGCCAGCGTTCTCCGGGAGCACCTGAACGCTGCCCCGAGGATTGCACTTCATACGGCTTTAAATAACCCCTACTGGTACCTGAAGGTAAGAAACAAGCCAGTTGGTGGTGGTGCTGGAGCCGTTTCTGAAGGCTACATGTAAGGGTGATGTGTAAAGGCTTGAGTTTTGCTGTTTCATGGAGCTTGGCACGCGTTCAGCTGTTTTGCAGAGAACCAACAAGCTAGTGTTGATAAGAACCGGGGACTTTGCAAAGAGCTAAGGAACCCGTCTGGCTGAAATAAAGCAGCTAATTATGGAAAGAGTTCTATATGGGGAATCCATTTTCCAGAGCCTGTTCTGGATCGTGATTTTCAATTTCTCTTGTAGACGTAGCAGAAAAGTCATTTTGTCACCCATTACAAATGGGATGACACTTGTAATGTCCATGGGGAAAAATAATACAGGGTCTGTGGCTCTTTCCAGAGACTTTCTTTACAGATTTAGTGCTTAGTTCTCACCGTATAGACTTGCTGTGAGGTGAAGGCTCTGTTCAGGTGGAGAGATGACATTAACAATAGCTTAAATACAGCATATTTAAAGGAGTCCTTTCTTTTTCTTTTCCCATCTATTTTGATATCTGTTGTGTGTTGAAATTGTATTTTTTCCAAGTCCAAGAAAAGGTTTGTCATCGATTCTATTAGTTAATCCTGCCCTTTTCTAGAGAAGAAAAGCAGCCCCTTTTCCACTTCTTTCATAAATCAAACTCATGGGATGACCAAAAGAAAGAAATAGAGCGTGATTTGGAAAAAGGAGCGAACATACATTGCACTGTTTTGTCCTTGGTTATAGATGCTGCTTGGAGTTATCCTCATGCCCTAACATTTCCCTTTAAAAACGTGATTGCAGTTCTGAAGAGAACCTTGATTGTAGCTGTATCTGAGTGATTCTGTGTTACTTGAGTCCAAGCCAACACTTATCAGGAATCAAACTTGATAAAGATCAGTCTTTGAAATCTACAGCCCAATTCGTGTTGGGTTTGTTGGCCTCCTGCCTCTATTTGAGGGAGGGTTGTCAGTTTTGCCGTGTGCAGGAGTTATTTCTAAAACCACTTAAAGAGCTTATTTGTGAAAACAGTAGTTAGCCAGTGGGCTCCCATTGGAGAGGCCTAATATGACCCTCAGTAATTTATATTTTTAGGAAATCTGTAAAAACATAGGTTAGGAGTGACAGCAAAATGCTGATGTGCTTAGTAAGTATTCTCTTTGATGAGCTGACGGGATTTAAAGCCCTCTGTCATCCTGCACTTTGTTCTTTGACATACTTTAACGTATTTCTGATGTTTTCTGAGTAGACTGTGAAGGTGTGGCGTTGTCTCTAACAGCAGCAGTATTGGCCAAATACCTCGCTTGGCATTTTAATCCCTGTGAGTCAAAGAAATATTTTTTTCTTAGTTGTATCCATGACTTCTGCATTGGCTTGTACTTTCCTGGGCTGCGACCAGAGCAAAGTTCTCCAGAGCTGTTCCTTCCAGGAGCCTAGGACAGAAAAGGATGTGCTTCAGTGGAGTACCAGCAAATGATTAATATACGATGCATTTCTTACAGGAATCCACTCCAGTTGTTTATTTAGCAGAACGTGAAACAAAGGTCATACTTATCCTGAAGAAAAAAAAAAAAAAAAAAGAAGAAAACCACAAAAAAAGTGTAATTCTGTTTTCACTGATCCCTTGAAAATTCAACAAGTTGTAGCTTGGAAGAGTAGCAATAGTTGATTCCAGAGTATGATACGAGTCTGTCCCCTGTCTAAGCCTCTGGAGACAGGGTCAGGCAAGAGGAGCCCCTCATCAGTGGTGTTCTGGGTTGTTCCCAGGCTCTTCTCTTTCTGAAACAGGACCTCTGTGCTGTACAGGAGGTTTCACAACTGGCTGCTGGTTCTGGGGCAGCTTCCTGCTTCTCAGTCTCGTTATTTCCTCTGGGGGCCGACGCGTGTGCTGTCTCCTCAGGAAGCTGAGGTTCCCCACATGCAGCTGCAGCTCCCTCCCGCTATGGCCTAATTATCACAAATGAGGCTGAATTCTGGCAGGGGCTGGCAGGGACCCTGCAGCGCCAATCGGTAATCATAGAATGGTTGGAGTTGGAAGGGATCTTAAAAGATCATGGAGTTCCAACCCCCTGCCCTGGGCAGGGACACCTCCCACCAGACCAGGTTGCTCAAAGCTCCATCCAGCCTGGTCTTGAATTCTCCAGGGATGGGACAGCCACAGCTTCTCTGGGCAGCCTGTTCCAGTGTTTCACCACCCTCACAGCAAAGAATTTCTTCCTGATAGCTCATCTAAATGTCCCCTCTTTCAGTTTAAAACTGTTGATCCTCCATATAATATTACCGTTAATATTTTTCCTGGATCATTTTTGGCACTTACATGTCATCCAGCTAATTATTAATTTCTACAGATAACCTGTTTCTGGAGAGTACGGTTGCTCTAGAAGTTCCCTCCTCTCTTGTTTGTGATAACTCTTCTGGCTTTAAGATTAGAAAATCACTGCCGAGTGTCCAGCAATGCCAGAGTCAGCACATGGGCAAGTGGTAGGAAGCCATAGGGGACCAAAGGGGAAAAGAGAAGGGCGTGGGGTTATCCCTCCGTGCAGTGGGGAGCCGCTGGATCAGTCAGGAGATGTACCTTCACCTGTGCCAGTTAGTAACATGGTTCTATTATTTGAAACTACTATGGTAAAATCCTAAATTACAGTCTGGCAAATTAATGTCTGGATTGTAACATCTGGAAGGTTTAGGCACGTTACTCTGAATTTATCTGGAGACCATCTGGACTGAAGTGACAGACATTAAACTAAATGTCTGCAGCTTTTGTGTTCCTCGTACAGAAGAAATAAACTCGAAAATCGTTAGGCTTTCTGGGAATTGTGAAATGTCTCGTAAGTGCTAGAGCCCAAACTGAATCGGTCTCACAAATTGCAGGGATTGAGACCTATGGGAGGTAAACGAGAGATTCTTAAGCAGAGTTATATTCTTTGCCCAACCTTCTTTCCTATCTTGAAAAGTATTTATTTATGAAGGTATCATTCCTGGGGCTTTATAGCCTTTCCAAAAGTAACCTGCATATTTTACGAGCGTGTAAAAGCTAGTAAAAAATGCAGTTTTAGCAAAAAAATCCCATGAACCGCAAGGAATGGCCAGTGGTTGTTTTCACGTTAAGAGAGCTGGCTTCTTAGAGTGCATGAAACTGAAAACTGGGGAAAAAAAAATCATGAACCGATATGAAATGTTGTAAACTGCTGCAGCTCTAGAGACCTTTGCCTCTGCCTCAAGTGGCTTTTTTACTTCGCAAGTAAATGGTTCAGTGCCAATGACCTGAATTTCCTGACATACAGTTTGTGAGAAATCAGATTTTTGCCCTTTATAGGTGCCGAGTTTCAAGCCAGAGAAAAATGATTGCTACATTTCAAAGATAAAACTCTGAGATGAAAGAAGCAATTTTGCTTTTTAGTACATCTGACGGATCTATACCGAGAATTCCTCTTTCCTTTTGGGGGGAAGGGACACTTTTCTGTTTTCTACATAGTGTGGTCTGAGGCAAATCGTGACTAGTTGCTTTTCCTGAATCCACAGAAGGGAGTATTTCTCTCTGATATGTAAATAGAACTAGGAAAAGAATTGGGGGAAAGCCTAATCAGGTAATCATTTGTTTAAGCAGAAACTGCATAAATCCTACAAAATTGTAGAAGGACCAGGAGTGAAGTACCTGGGGTTTTTTTTTATGGATTTTTATTTTCCTGAGGATTTGGGTTTTGTTTTTTTTTTCTTTGTAGCATCAACTTGCCATTTACACAAACAGTAAACATTTGGTTAAAATACCTAACGTAAATTTTCTGAAATAATATCTAGCCCTGAAAATAGTTCAAGGTTAAAAACTGATGGAAGTTACTACCTTTGTTGTGTTTTTATTATCAGAATCAAGCTTTGAAAAGCGATGGAGGAAGCATCTCTAATAAAGTGCCTGACATATGCATAGTCTATAAGCTTCATTTGGAGTGTGGCAGATTAATCAATCTCATGGATTGGTTAGAGGTATGTGACAATGCAAACGGTGCCTTTACCTGCTTTCAGTCTTCTGATTTATCTTATTGCTGCACATCTGCTTTTCTTCAGTGCCCTTGTTTGACAGCTTCAATCCTTGCCCACCTCGGTCCCTCCTGTGCAAGAACGCACAGTAACTCCAGTCACCACCCTACAGTCTTCCTCTGACTACTGTGAATCATTTATTTCCAGCATCGTTACTCGGTGATGAAAATCTTTTGCTTCTGCTTCTATTTTATGCTTGGCAGAGATCAGATTTTATGCTTCACAAAGTTGCCTTTCCCCCCCACTCCCCTCTTTTAAGTATTCTGTGTTGCTTTTATGGGAACAGGCAAGTGCTGCTGCTTGGCGAGTGTGGGATTCTTGGAGAGAATCCTTATGCAGGGGAAGAGCAAAGGTTCCACACTGGGACCAAAAGCAGAGAGAGTATAAGAAGAAAACATACATAGAATTGTTGAGCTTGGAAGGAACCTTTAAGATCATCTAGTCCAACCATCAACCTAACTCTGATAAAAGCCATCACTAAACCATGTCACTAAGCTCTATATCAACCCGTCTTTTGAATACCTCCAGGGATGGTGCCTCAACCACTTCCCTGGGCAGCCCATTCCAAGGCTTAATAACCCTTTCAGCGTCAAAATTTTTCTTAATATCCAACCTGAACCTCCTCTGGTGCAACTTGAGGCCATTTCTTTTTGCCCCATCACCTGTGACTTGGGAGAAGAGACCGACCCCCCCTGGCTACAGCCTCCTTTCAGGGAGTTGTAGAGAGCGAGAAGGTCTCCCCTCAGCCTCCTTTTCTCCAGGCTGAACACCCCCAGCTCCCTCAGCCGCTCCTCATAAGACTTGTGCTCCAGACCCCTCACCAGCTCCGTTGCCCTTCTCTGGACCCGCTCCAGCACCTCAATGTCTTTTTTGTAGGAAGGAGCCCAAGACTGGACACAAGGACTGGAGGTGGGGCCTCACCAGTGCCAAGTAAAGGGGGACCATCACCTCCCAAGTCCTACTCACCACACTGTTCCTGATACAGGCCAGGATGCTGCTGGCTTTCTTGGCCACCTGGGCACACTGCTGGCTCATCTTCAGCTGAGAGCTGACCAGCACCCCCAGGTCCTTCTCTGCCAGGCAGCTATGATACGTTCTCCAAAACTCCATAGCTAACAATTATGCTTTAGCTCTAAAGTTCCCTATGCTGGAACAGTTTATCTGATTTTTATAAGCCTACCTGGATTATGTTACCAATATCACTTTTTAGCACCCCCAGCATCCTCTGGCAAGACATTCAGTAGCTCAACTCCATGCAGCGCAGAGGACACACCTTTTACTTGTTTGGAGTATGTTTTGTTTGCTGCTGCCTTGTTTGTGTATTGGAAATAAAAGTGGACAGAAGATTCCTACCCAGGCTCTTGCTGTCCCTCGGTTTCATAGGTTTCTTCACAGCCAGCTCTCTCTTTGTTTTTCCAGAATGTTTTTCAGTTCTGTACTTCTTCTGAGAATGAGTCAGGGACCAGAACTGTATTGGGATTTAAAATGCAGGCACACGAGTTCATGGAGTGATGTCTTTCATTCTGCATTCCTGCCGTGGCAATCTGTAACCTCGCTCGCTCTTTTGATTGCTGCTGAACTGACATTCTCCCGGAGTTACCATTCCACCATCTCATTCCTCCCAAGTGACAGTCATCAGCTCGCAGCTCATCATTTTATGTGCAGCTCTGTCTGTCCATGACGTGTTAAATCTGTGCTGCTTTTCCCTTTCTAGGCTTTCTCAACTGTGGTGATGGCAGCTGAGGGACCAAACGCAGATGCAGCTTCCTCAGACCAGGTGGATGATGTTATCCAGTATCCTTTCTTATTTCTATCAGGTTTGACATTCAAAAGCTTACAGGATTAATGAACCAGGATTTTAAAAAACACAGCTTCAGGTGCACCGATAACTAATTCCAGAAAAAAAAAAAAAAGACAACTAGTTTAAACAGCCTTTTAAGATACTGAAAATGTCACAGAAATAGATCAGCTGAAGTAGTTGGGCTGGAGATGGGGAGAGAAGAGAGCAGCTTTTGTCCATAGGAGCTGTTTGGGTCTCAAACAGAACCAACTGTCCCTGAAACAAGCTGAATCTATTCTACTTGGTTAAATCATCTGAGACTTGGTGCAGCTGCTCTCTAGGGGAAGAGCATTCCTGGGGAACAGATGACAGGGGAGCTGTGACCTAGAGAGCAGATGGAGACAGGGTAGTTTGCTACGAGGAAGACGGAAGCATCAGCAGAGGAAATGCTTACAAAAGTGGTGTCTGTGTAGAAGGCACAAGTTCTAGGACCTTAGAGCTGAGAACTTTGGACCCCATAAAACATTCTGCTTCTTGTTTTGTCTTGATTCTTAAGTGAGGTCTGCAAAGTATCTGAAGGATGAGCATTAGAACCAAAACTTGTGGCTACAACAATCGTGCTGCCACGGAGAAGAGATGAATAGTTGTACAAAACGAGGCTTAACCACAGGAAGAATATCTACCTGCCCCAATGCTACACCTAGCTCTCCTTTATTGTAAGGCTTTTCCTTTTTTTACAAGCTTCACTGGTAATACAAAACTAAGTTCTCTATTTAACTTAAGGATATATATAGAGAGAGCTGTGTGTCAGGAAGGCAGCAAGAAACATTAGTGAATAGTGAGTAAAGAAAAAGTGATGCTGTTTAATGAAACCTCAAAAAAACCTCTCTGTAATTATCTATCTTCCCTTTTTTTTTTTTTGTCACGGGGCATGAAAGTATAAATTCTTTCTTCTGAGAGACTACAAAATGGGTATCTTGTTGGCTTTAAGCTTCTCCTAGCAGCAGGGAAAAGAACTCTGCCTTCCTTGCCACACTCTATGCATGTAGCTAAAGAAATACCGATTAGGTTGAAGATTTGCTCTGCCCTTATTTGCAACAATTTTAGTGTTTAACACAGCATTTTGTGTAATCTGTGCTTACTGTGACTTAGAAATCTTCCCCTCAGAGGGAGAACGGTGTCTCCATCAGTGAGCGTCATAAAAAGCATACTCAGTTTCCTTTACTGACACGTCCAGTGCTCGTTTTATCCAAGCTGTTTCCGAACTGGAGCTCTTGGGCTTCATAAAGCCCAGCAAGCAGAAAACCGACCACGTGGCAAGGCTGACGTGGGGAGGCTGTTAATGTGCCACCCGCATCTTAATAAACCTGTTCTTTCTAACCTTGTGCAATGGCCGTGTTCCCACTAAACCAGTCCCGGCTAACTCCCAGCGCCGAGTCAAAGTCAACCAGGACTGAGCGGCGACAGATCCGCTCTGAGGGCCTGGCTAGACTTGACTAACAATGTTGGGTTTTAATACTCGGCCTCCCTCACGGTAATGCTCGTGGTCCAAATACCGTACCCTTGTGCCAGTTTTAATCTTCTGTGGTGTGTGATATTTAACACTCTAGTGATCTGTTTCAGGCTAGGAAGCCAAAGGGACAACGCTGGCGGTGTAAGCTGCAGAAGTGATGAAGCAGTCTTACTAACTTGCTTATAAGCTGACAGGCTTTGAGTCATCATTATGAAATGCCTTCCAGATCCTCAAGCACTACAGATTTAAAAATAAATAAAACCAGTACGCTAAAAAAGACCAGTAAGCTTCCACATTCAGCTTCTGCTGCGTGTTCCTCAGACCAAAACTGGTCCTAACTCCCTTAAAACTGCTTCACAAGAAGGGAGAAAGGGACAGAATAATTGTGAAGGTAGAAATTTTTCGCTCTTTGAGAAGAGCAAAAGCAAACTGTTAAACTCATTCCCTTTTTCTAGTGAGGTCCCTTAGCTGAATGAGAACGCGGCACTCACGCGTTGGAAGGCGGCAGTAAAATCCACACCTAAAGCACACGCTGTAACGTTTCTCTTTGCTGAGGATTTGTGCTGTGTGAAAATAACAACTGGTGGCCGAGTGTTAAAAAGCACAGCTTATCTGACACATCTTCAAAGAACATTGAGCAAGTCTGGGATGCACAGAGTGGTGCCACCACCTGAGCACAGGTTCCCAGTGCTGTCCCCTCCGTAGGAACAGGACTGGACCAACTCAGGGCTGCTTCTGATTTGGTCAGGACAGACCAAAGAGCTGCTATTCTCTGCCTTGAGTCGGTCACACATCGGTGCCCGGTGCTGCAAAAAAAGCTACAAATAAATCCAGTGCCAAAAAAGCTGGGAAAAAAAGCCATGGCCATTGCTGGAGTTCTGGTCCCCAAGGAAGCTGAGGTTGTTAGGAAAATCTTACACCTGATTCCAGGTATCGGAGTCACATGGGTATGTCCTAACCAGCCCCATCTCGTTTTTGGAGCTCAAAAGCTGTGTTGCAGATCTTACTGCATCCAGCTTCAGCTTCCCCCGAGACTTGGTTTGGTTAAACATAAAAATGTGTTTATGCTGATGTCAGTGTCCCGTGTTTTCCAACCCTGGAAAAAGCCTTAGAAACCGAAGGGGAAAAGCTGTGTTCCCTCCAGAAAAGCCTGTGCGTGTGCCGTACGTTGATAAAGTGTCCCCAGGGTCACCTCACGTGCATTTCAACCGTATGGGTGGAGACTTCAGGTCGGTCTTATCACCCAGGAAAGGGCTGCAGTTAGAAATGTTTAGACTTTGTCCCTCTCAACCCACTTAAAAGTTGCACGGTGATTATTTGGTTTATTGGAAAGGACTGTACGTACCTCCAAAAAACTCCCAGGCCTCCTCAGCTGACCAAGAGGATGAAGGACGTCATTTCCCTTCTATCTGAAGCACTGAAGTGCTGCTCTTGGTGCCTGTGTTCAGCTGTCAGGAGGATCCAGATCCTGCCCCTTGGTTGCACCCGCACTTCACGCCGACTGAAAACAACAGCCTGCGGCTCCGAAGATCGAATCACTGGCATAAACCAGATCTGTACTAGGATCGGGGGGGGAAGTCCTACTACAAGAACCTATAACGTACCCAGGAATGTACGTTAAGATAGGTCAGGCTTGTTTTAAATACCCTCGGAGAGGGCAGGAGCCCTGTATTTTCCAACTGCTGTAATTGCAGACACACAGCAACGCTTCCTGCTGCGCTTCAGGGAGGGCCCAGTTCCCCGTTGCCGGGCGAACGGAGAGGCTGAGGAAGGACGAGTGGTTTATTGCCCTTTATGCTGCCTGAACCTACAGCTCGGGAAACGGCCTGAGAACTCACAGCGAGAAGTCTCAGCGGAGCAGTTCCAAGCTCCTCTCTTCCACCAGGACATGGGGGTAAACAACCCCAACTGCTCTTCCCTCCAGAGAGACCAAGCCAGGGCATCTTTATCCTCCTGGTCTTTATAGGTACAGATTTCCAGCAGCAGAGAAGAAAATGTGACATTTCGGTGGGAGGGGAACGCTGAATAGCCCCCCTCTCTGTCCCCAAACCTCACCTATTTATCTTCCCACTACACCTCATCAGTGGAAGGGAGCAGAACAGCCCAGTGTCCCGCTGGTCAACATGGAGCCAAGCTCTCCTCTGCCCACCAGCCTCACCTCATCCACGCCATCCCACTTTCACACCTCTGCAGGGTAAAATATTTAGAAATAAGAGAGAAACAAGCCCCAGCAGTGTGTGGTTTTTTAATCCCCAAACGAGCAGGCAACATGACGTTAAACCAGCCAAACAAATTCCGAAGCTTAAAGTCACACGTTTTCTATGCTACATACAATTTCTAAGGATCAAATCTTTAATTCAGCATTTGGCACTTCAGACTGTTAGATACATGAAATGGACATACTTGACTTAAAGTATGTAGGAAGTACTGTGCAATTTAATTTTCCTCAGCAAGGAGGGCAGGAAGATTGGACAGTTAAAAACACTAAAAAAAAAAAAAACCCAACTGGTCATAAATTTCATTCAGTTTGCCTTTCTGCAGAGGCTGGACTTTGTAGTCAGAGTCCGACCTGCCTGAAAAAAACATCCCTAAATTCTGAACCAACATCAGTAACAGCAGAGACGCTACAGCTATGAAAAAACACCTCCTGCTTTTATTCCTTGAATGGAATCCTGGTGCCAGGGGTCTAGTAACACCAGGCTTTCTGTTTGAAGATAATCTGGCTATATAATATGAATTTTATTTACATTTGGCTCCTCTCATCATTTATTTGACTACTTTTTGTTGTAAATATTCACCCTCACATACCTGAGTTGAAATAGACACACAGGAGATTTCAACTGCAAATATGTATGTAATTTTTAAATGTCTGTTTCTACAACTGTCTGCACAGTAATAACGTTCTGCAGATACTCCAGGAAAGCAGCTCTGTCTGCAATGTTCACTGAAAGCAAGGCAGAAAAGCCAACTTTTGTACTGTGGTACTAGCTCTGAAACTGTAACAACGTAAAGCCTCACCTCTCAACTGCTAACTGTTCCATTCTTCAATAGCCACATCTTCAACAAAAACTACTGCCAAAAAATCAGACCTGAAAATAAGTTAACTCTCGATTGAACAGGACCATTTTTCTCTCCTGTTACAGATGCTGTTCTTTCACACCTCTTTACACTACTGCACTACTGCTTTCAAACACAAACTTGGCCGTTTTTCTTTTATCTTGGAGCCTACAACACTGGTAAAATGTAGGAATAAGCCACGTGCCTGGGAAAGCCAAACGCTCATCCTCACATTCTTCATCTCAGAGAATGGTTTCCAATGCAAAGGTCACCAGCGCTGGTTCACAAGAGCAGAAATTCTTAAGTCTTTACTCACCTCGTTTTTTTTCCTCTCTACCATGGAATCCCAGAGCTGAATCCTTCCCAATTCCCAACTCAGGAATGAAGAGACCTTTCACAAAATAGTTTCTAACCAGAATCTGCTCATGGCCATGCTGTTCCAGAGCACACAGGCAGCTCCCAAGCGTCGACACACAAGATGGCTTGAATCTCCTTCCTTTTTGACCTTGAAAAATACTGAATAATCTTACGGCTGTATCTTTCCCATCTAGACGCAAAAAATCAACAGGCAGGCAGGATGGACATGCTGCCTTCCGTAACCGAGACCTGCACCGCTGCCTTAAAAAGAGGTTAACCAAGATCTTTGGTTCCACTCTGCTCAGGTGCAATTCGCTGTCCTCAGCTTTGCTTTGGGACAGACTGCAGTTACATACAAATCACAAATATATTCTAAATGTGACCACCACAAAGCGTGGCACCAAGAATGAAGCAGTTACTCAATCTTACCCATTTCTGCTTGACTCGGGAGCCTTTGAAAAGGCTCTCCAAAGCAGGTTTGGTTTTAAGCACCAGCCTGCTCCTCATAGCATTCCAATTTTCCTCATTTTTTCCAACAGTAATCGAGCAGCTGGCCATTTTCCTACTCAAAAATAAGGCACCTGTTAGAACAAGCCTTTCATGTGAAATTAATCACATCAGATACTGGCACTGAGATTAGGAAAAGGAGCTGGTTTAAAGTCCAAGACAGAACAAGCAGCGGGTTAAAAAAAAAATGAAAAATTTCAAAGAATGCAACCTCCTTTTCAAAAGGGGCATAAATTACGCATCCCACAGCTGTGATGCACACACACCCATGGTGGCATTATATTCCATCTACCGGAAAACTGCTTATTATGCATTAATTTGGAGCAGCAGAGGAGTTGCTGGGTGCTAACATGACATCACTTCTTTATAATAACTCATAATATCCCAAAGGAAAAGATAAGCCGAGACACAGATGATCACAATGGCTGGTAACTTAATTCTACTCCTATCTCAAATTATCAGTTAGGCACATACACATTTCTATCAAGTCAGAACAAGGATCTTCTAGAACACAGGAGATACAGGAAATGTATCAGGACACTGGAATTTGGGTTGTGGTCCACCTAGAAGTGGTTTTCGTACCCTGGGCAAATTAACAATAAAACAAAGTACAAAAATGAAGAGGAGGCAGGAGAGGGACTGAGAACACTGAGGCAATCAACAGAAATTACAGCCCTTGATAGTTTTATTTTCAGTAACAGAAGACCCGAAAGGGGAGTCTAGTAGGGATTTCCCATTTCCGAGATTCTGAAAATATAGTAAAAAGAATCCAAATATTTGGGTAAGGTAAGTTTCAGGAAAGTGAGCAGAAAATACTCTGATATTGTGCTGATATACCCAACTCTGAACACGTAACCTCACTACTAAGTGAATAAAAGTCCACTAAGAACTAGAGCTCATCACATGGCTTCTCTGGAACCTTAAGCATCAGCACGAGCCAATTAACACATGTATCTACCAGTTGAAGTTTCAATTACCTTTCAACTAAAACTCTTCCAACTAATTTGAAATGGTACAAACACCTATTACACAACAGACTTCCACTTCACCAGAAGCGGAGAGTAAGTTAGAGAAGACAAGAGTTCATAATCGAAGGATTATTTTGAAACTACTTTAACGTCCCCAAAGCAGATAACCCAAGTCACTTGCACTTCTACCCCCGGCAGGCACATATGGGCTTGCCAGGTAATAATCCAGGAACCAGGAATTCGCCCCCAGCTTCGGAATTGCGCAGCTGGCAGCAGCCAGCACCGATACTGCACTCTGGAAACAGCTGAATGGGTCCAACAACAAAGTCCTCCACTCTCGACACAAAAAAGATCACACACCTTGAGCTCTTCCAATACCTACGCAGTTCCAGCTCGTGGGACAAGCACCCGCTCTATCTCATGAACAGATTTCCTGGGATGTCTCATTTAAACCTGAAGGAACACGAGCACAACTGTTTGAGTTAAATCAACAGTTTCTTATCAGTTCTGTAATAAACGCGCTTCCACGACAGGAAACGATACAGCAAATCTGAGGAAGATTTCTTCGCCTCTGAAGAATTACCTGAGATTTTCATCCACCTCCTTCTCCTGATCTAAAATTCTGACCCACCCCACTACTGCTAGTAAATGAAGTTTTCATTTAAACACTCAGATTTAAGTTTATTCATACACGGCAAAAGTTCCACCTGCATATTAAAAACAAACAGATTAGAAGTAAATGTTTTATTCTTCCAACTAAATTCCAGTACTACAAGGGCAGTAAAACAATGATACACTGAAAAATTGCAGCAATAAACATTTGTTAAAGACTGAGAGAATAAATAAAAACTACAAAAATGAGAAATCATATAAACCCATTCTTGACCCCCAAAAAAGTCATGGAATACAGAAATGCCCTCCTTCACTATTTCACAGGCAGTACTGTGGGCTATTTGCTTAAAATTGTCCTGGGATTACATTCTAACTTAACTGTGATTACAGCTTCGTTGTAGTGCACAGTTATGAAAACCACACTAACTTCAGTCAGAAGTGTCATTCTACATTTTTATTTACACAACCAGTGAAGGGCAACTTCTAGAACACCAGCTTTAATCCTTTACTTTTTCAAACTTATTAACATAAGAAGCCAAATTGTAATGATACAGCAAATGAGGCCACTGGTATTATTACAGGTAGCAAAGGTCCACATCCAGGTGGTACTGACATCAGGGAGCACTCCAAAACCAGTTGCTGCATAAGAGTGGTTGCCACTGACAAAAGCTTGAAATAACCTGTGTTCACAGGGGGAAAAAAATATGGCATTGCTGCAAGTCTTTACTGGGACAGCTTGCAACAATAAAACAGGGTGTATAGGGCAGCCCACATATGCAGAAAGTGTGATTCATGAAACGTCTGGAAAAAGAAAAAACAAGCCAAGAGTTAATAATGGACTTAACAAATTGCAGCTCTATCACAAACCTCTTATGGCAATATCTAATGCTGCTTCAAAAATAAAACCCCAGCATATTACAGTTTTAGATGTTTTAAACAAAAGCTGCGTTTTATCTTACGTCTTCCTTTCAACCTCGGTCTTCCGTATTACCCATTTAAAAGTAGTATAAAATTGGGGCCCAGCTGAAGCTTAACAACAAACAATGGCCGCTTAAATTATTGAAGATTCAGTAATTTAACGCTGCTCTAGGAACCAGCAGAAAGAGATACTCACAACTGGCAGGCTGTTCTCCATATCGTCGCATGATTTGATCATGCGTGAACTTCACAAATGCGTCGTATTGTTCTGCAAGCATGAAGCATCACAAGTGTGAGTATATTCAACTTAACTCAAGCTGAAAAATATTCAAGGCTACTTTTTTTACGCATCCAGATCATATCAATTAAAACACGCATCCACTAACAGCAGTTTTAAGTGACTTTACACAGTTCGTAGCTGCCGTTTCGTCCCCGAGAGCAACAGCGCAGCACACGTCCCCTTAATTAAAAGACTTTCCCTTACAAACTTCTGTAATGGGATAGTCAGGAATGTGCTCGAAGAGAATTATGCTGCACATACATGAAGACCTCAATACACCTAACACCTGGCTAAGTGTCAGACGCTGTACTTTGAAGTAAGCAAGCGCGCCCATTTCACAGATCCCTAATGGGGGCAGAGTGGTTAAGCAAACGTGGCATTAAGGTGTCAGCGCTTGGGTTGGAAACATAACCCCCCTCCGCTCCTATCACTGCCAGATGGAAGAACATTAATTTAATGAAATGAAAACACAGAAAAGTGGGAAACAAGAAAGGGACTTGCTACGGAGTTAGAAATTCCTTTTGGTGACCACCAGAAAATCAAAAGCAAATGACAAACTGAAAGGATGAAATGCTGAGTGACTTACACTTGACTAATTCCAATCACAGAAGTAGCCACAATAGGAGACATAGAGTTGACTGTGGACTTTGTGAAAATGGCTACTGTGTAACGTGAAATGAAATTTAGATATCAAACGTATTAATTTGGCTTTGAACTAAGCATTGTTATTTCCCAGAAGGATTATCCTTTCTATACACACATCCATACAAGTACATTCGCAATATTTTATTCAGCTTCGATATTGCACTCATCAGCAGGATATCACCTTTCAGAATTAGGAAATTGAACAAGGAGAGTAATATCTACCAGATGCCGCTCCTCTCCATTCCCCTTCCTCCCTTGTGGAAAAATACATGTGCAGCAATTGTGGGGTGTTCTGAGAAAAGGGCAAGGTCAAAGAAGGCAATCTTCAACCAAAAATGCAGTTAGATTTGTAGTGGTTCCTAGTCCCACAGGTTTGCCCCATTAAAGTCCCCATCCTCTTGCAGGGATGAGCTTCACCTTTGAAGTAAACAGGGTATCAGTAATCAGCAAGTAGAGCAGCAGCAGCAGCCCCAAGTACGGACCTGACCCAAGGACCTAAGGACATCCATCCCTGACTGCAGGGGCCCGGGGTCACGGCAGCCAGTTCCCCTCTGCCCAACGAGCAGGACTTCTGTTTCCCTGATGGCTTTTCATCAGCCACGCCAAAGAGGTTGGCCAAACAACAAAATAACACAAAGAGCAGATTGAAGGATCTGTTGCCCAGAAACCATTTCCAAAAATAACAGCAACTAGAACTTTTCCTAAAAGTATGCGTGAAAGGCCAGAAATCAACTTTCTTCTTTAAAGGTTTAAGTCAACACACGGAGCTGCTTCGTACCATCATCTTTGTTAAAATTATGGCTTTGGAAATTTAAAGAATCCATGGTTACTAAAAATCCCCTGTGACATTCAGATTGGGAAAGTTAAGCAATCCAAAGGAAAGGGCAACCTACAGGGAACTGTTTGAAAATTTAAGTGAACACTTGTAAAGATACTTACACCACTGGCATCCCGTATCATAGATGTTCTAAGTAGCTATTTTAAGTCAAAAGGTGACTAAAATGCCACAAATACAAATATGATTACTATACTCTACAACTTGACTTTTAATACGAAAAGCTGGTTTTCACAAACAGATTTTAAAAAAGCTTTCAAGCTAGTTTCCCTCAGCCCCTTACACTCTTCCTCTGGTTCTAGAATCTGCAAAGGATCTTGCAAACCCAAGTTTAGGCCAACACAGCAGTTTCATCAAGTACCAGGGCCAGGAGGGGAAATCAGGGCATTAGAGTGATCCGAGTTTTCCACTCATCAAACCCTGACGCTGCATGACAGGCAACTCCGCTCACAAAGAACACGGGAGAGTGGAAAAGAAAGGCAGCATCTGGCTAACTACCTACAAGAAAACCTTGATTCAGAACTGAACGAGGAAAATATCCGAGATCCAACATTCAGTTAAAGTCACTTGAAAGAAGTTATTCAATTGAGACTTATTACAAAATTTCCAGTTACATTTCCATTGACTTCACTCATTTGTAAGAATGAGTATCACCTTACTATACAGAGTTTAGAAAAAGACAGAATCATTCTGTCAGTAGAAAAATATAACTGGCCTTCTATGTAAGGAATTTCTAGATTCTTTTTGCAGTCTTCTCTTTCTAAATTCCCATATAATGCTGAAAATTTATTATTGGCTTGATATATGGGATGCAGTAACATGATCTTTCTAACAGCTCTTTTGGTGACCACCACCGTAAGAAGAAGTAAACCTAAGTCATCTCACTGTCACCCACAACCCTCCAAACAGAAACCATCCCCCTCCCTTCCCAAAAACAAACCCAAAGATTTTTCCCTTTGGGACTGACAGATGGAGCATATGTAAGGAATTTGCCAGAGGGGTTTCTGCTGTAAAGAACCACAAGTTTGTACTCAGAAAGTGTCTGGAACAAATGTAAATATATCTGGTCTCCAAATGGTTATTATGATCATTGCTAACTGAAATACATTCAAGAAGATGCAAGAAACGACCCAATTCCTAACATACGTAATTTAGAAGAATAAAAAGCTCTGCAAGTCCTAATTGGTCAGTCTGAAGTGGGTTAAGAAGAAAAATGCAGAGATGGAACATTAGGCCAAAGCAACAGAAGTGTTTAGGGCTCTACTTACAGTTGTAAATAGATGTAGACTTAAGAGGGACCTAGAACTACGGTCATTTCTGACACAGCAGCAGCAGATCAGCAAGCCCAGAAGATGAGCAGAGGCTGAGGTGCAGAGACAATTCTGTCACAGGCAGTCCCCAAGCCTGACACCAGTCTGCTGACTTTCAGCACAGATATGCCTGTATAAGGCATATTATTTCCATTATTTCCACACCTGAAGAGATTTGCAAACTTCAATTCTGATGTGTTTTCAGGTGGGATGCTGAACAGCCGTGGGTATTCAAAAGCAGATTTGCTGCCAAAGAGTGCACTCAGATGTTCATTATCATCACACTAAATTAGACACTGAGTCACTGTGAAGGCACCTACCTCTGAACGCAACAGAATTTAGGTGCTCAAATGCTGGCAAGATGCTTAGAAGCAGAGAACTCCAACAACTAAAGAAAGGTCATATTTACAATGCTGACATTAACATGATCCTTATGAAAAAGGTAAGTTGGCCTCAGGTGCCAAAAGTATCAGCCAAATAACGTGAAATACAACAATTCAACACAGAGCATCAGAAATGCAGCTGAACTACCGACGCTCGGGCAGACACCAAACACCGCTGGCAGCAGCGTAATGGCAAGTACTGGGAAGAGAAAGGGAAATCTTAGGTACTGTCTTCTTGCCAAATTCCAGAAAAAGGAAGTCAGTTCTCAAGCAGGAAAAAAAAAAAAGTCCTTCACAAAGAGCTCTTAAGCCAGTAGAATAGAAAGTCTTTCTGGCAAAAAAACGAGGAGGAAATGATCAATTCAAACATGATAGCAAGAGAAAGTTCTATCTGAAATAAAACCACTGTTTCCATTGATTAGTAATACCCAGGAGTCATAGTTTCTATCCAAGGCAGCACAGAATTAAAAAAAAAAAACCTATCAAAGAGACTACACATCGTTTTTTCTGTTCTGTATGCAATCTCATTCCTTAATCAGATTAGATCAGAAAAAGCAGCGTAATGCAAAAATAAGAAAAAGTTTTAAGCTTTCAAACTCATCCTAACACATTATTTTGAACTATAATATACCTGCAAGTTTTGTGGTCAAAATTTCTTCATACTCTTCACGAATTTTCTCTTCACGTTCTTTCAGCAAACGTTCACAGATCATTCCAACTTGTCTGAGAGTAAACAGCGGCTGTTCTTTTTTCAATGGTGATGATGCTGCAGATGAAGTACCTAAGAGTAAATATTTGGGCACACCAATTTAAATAACTAGTTTGGAACCATTTTTATAATGTTTTCTTCACATCATTTACATTAAAGGAACTTTACAGAAACACTTGGAGAAGTCTTTCTCTGCCGCTTGAACACTTATAATTACTATTAAAAACTGGACACTCAAAAGGAAGATATCTACAACGGACAATACACATGGGTATCAAAACATGAGGAGTGCCACACAAACACTGTGAACACCATATACATGGCAGTTGCTGTTTACAAATTTAAGCTTCTATTTTATGTAAAAATTCCAGTGCAGTATATTTTTGCGATGACAGCTCTTTGCAAAAGCCTATTACAGTATCGGCGGCAGGGCATTCAGGATGCTCTCTTGAAAACAATGCAAGCTTTGTATCCTACTGATTCTTAAAATGAGAGACTACAATCTTCCAGATCAATGCTAGTATTGCCAAAAAATACGCAACAGTAATTAGTGAAAAGGTGCCATAAGCCACCAGATAACCAGGGAAAATTATTTACGCAAACTGAGTCTAAGAACACAGAGCAGAATTACACAGAATTCTCTGGGTACCTGGCAAAGCTGGTCCAGTAAGAAGAAATGCATGTGGCTGTGCATCAGTAGAACAACAAGGATCTGTCTGCTGGAAGCTGTTTTCTAAGTGTCTCCTCTTCTGCATGCGTTTATACTCCTGTTTTATGTTGTACAGAATTTGTTCTAGAAGAAAAATAATAAGAAAATTTAGCCTAAACTAATTACATTTCAGCATTTCGCTTAACCGTATCCCATTCAAACACCAAACGCTGCAGATAATTAACAAACGATAAAAGCTAGACTCTTAAAAGTGGGCCTGCAAAACCCACCAGGTTTTACTTAAGACAGATCCAATGAAACTAACTAAAAGAAAGGTAACACCATACTGTTTTCACCAGGAGAATACTAGCAAAAATGTTAGTTAAGGTCAGGTATTGGTGCCAGAGTATTGCTAAAAAAAAAAAAAAATTAACAGTGTAAGGTTAAAACTTAGGAACTATCTACCATACAATATACATGTATGAAAATCAGGCTACAGAACTTCTACTGGTATTCATAATCTTCCTTTCATACATTTAATTTGCAATCATCATTCTCCCCCAGACAATGTTTATCTTTCATACAGGTAAGGGTAACAAAAAACTCCAGAATAAAACATGTACATGAAATACCATTCCTCTCCGTATAGTTACAGGCATACAGGCAGCAAAGTGAAGAGGAAAACACAATTGAGACAGAATATTCATAAAGCAACTACTGCTTAAAATCTCAAAGAACTGGAAACCAAAAGACACAATACAAAAGCCTTCCACAACATTTCTGACAGCCTCAGATCTAGCCAAATAAACACAATGAATGGATCAATAGTCTCTTTTAAAGGAGTATGGCAATATGTAATTCAAATTTTGATTGCACTGAATAAAATACAGCAAGTGCTTTTAACAATCTCATTTCCATTGTAGAATTACAAGGGAAAAAGTAATCCTTGCAAGAAAACTATCGATCCTGCCTTCTCTCTCAAATGCTATGTACCAAAAGGCTCCCAGGTACATCAGTGCCCTAACAGCATTTCCTCTGAAAACGTAAAATATTAAAAAAAAAACACCCAAACAGCCAGTTTCTACTTTTTGCAGGAGATTTTCACAGAAAGATACTTCCAAAGACTCGCTCTTTATGAGAATCCTTATTTTCAAATGCATTTTAAAAAATTTCCTTACAGTGTCAGCTTCAACTGAGACTTCTAGACATTGGGCAAAGACAGTTTTCCAAAACTAGGATACACACAAATCAATGGGATCATGTCACAGTTGCAAAGGACTCCACTCACTCAGTACCCTCCTAATTACGTTTGATGTTTTGCCAATACTGTATGATGAAAACTTCTCAGCTAATTTTCAGGTATGTAAACAGCATGCTATTGAGGTTCCTCATTTTAACATGACTTCTGCTAAGCAACCGTGTGAAGCAAGTAACTTCAGCCACCAGCTTATTCAGTCCATGGCTGAAGCCTATGCTAGACCAAGCAGAAGCAAACATTTGCCAATTCCTACTTCACAGGTTGAACTATTGCAGTAGTTCTAAAATTCCCTAAGTCAGTCTGGGAGCTTCCAACTCATAAAAAGAGAGGAAAATGTTTCCAGTTAACAGTAATATCAACTTTTTCAGCAAAGGAGCTTCTTGTTTGGATTTTATCCACTGATGAAGGCTTTGCAGTTTAAACCTTTTCAATCCCATGCCCAAAGCGCTTGTACAATTTTCAGCTCCCCAAAGGGGGACCAATAATTTGATTCAAAGCAGAGGCAAATGAAGATGTAATAAGAGAAGGAAACAAAGTGGGGAAAAAAGGTACTTGGGGGTGGCTGGAGGATTCACACTTTTTTTGTAGGACAAAATGCATACTACACTCCAGCCTGGTACAGAAATACATCAATCAGGTTAAACCAAGGTGCAGTCAGGCTTCCAAAATTCAACAGAATCCCATGTACACACTGCATCAGTCGGAGAACGGCCCTGCGACATCTTTACTCAACAGCGTTACGGTGGTAAAACAATACTTTTTCTCAGAATCAAGTGCTGCTCTAGCTGAAGTGATACCAGATAATTTTTGAGTGGGAACTAAATTAGCTCATAAGATAACATCTGTCCCAAAGCCTGTCTGCACTACCAGAAACGTGACTGCAAACATTCACACTGTATTTACATTAACTGAAGAATGTAACAGATCACGTACATCCTTCACTGCCACTACTTCATCTTGGGCATGTTTTCCAATTTCTGCATGAGCTGTAAAAACATCACCCAAATTTCGGGTTTAACAACTTTCTACAACTCTCCTTTATATTATCTTTTTGCAGGAACGTTCCCAAATCACATTAATCGCCAAAATCATTAAGGAAAAAAAAAATTAAACAGACTCTGGTTAATGGCTAAAACTCCACGAGTTGCAACAATCATCAGCCAGGTTTTCTCCACGACATTGTTCGGGACTTTTAATTTATCCCTTTTTAAGTCTTTTTTACAATGTTGTGGTCCGTCTGATCTTCCTCGTTTACGTTGCCCCACTCCCTCACCCCCTACCTGTCTGTCCCTCCCTTCCACCTTTTTAGTCCAAGACGGTAACCCTTTTGTGATTGTTGACCCTATCTTTTAATTCTAGACACGTGGTTCCTGCCATGATTCTATTCTAAATTCTATTGAATTGTGGACACTGAAGTCTCAATGATATTACTGTAATTTCACCTGCTTCTAACTCGGCAACACTTCTCAACTTGCAATCTGAAAACCTTGCTCTGAAAATCAAAGATCTCCAGAAACACCACTGACAGATACATGAGGAGATCCCCATCCTGACAACAACAATTTCACAGTTTGAATTACAACAGCTTCAGGTAAATGTATAAAAGTAAGCACAGTGGGATGGAGGAGGAGACTATTAAAACATGACAACATACTACATTGCAAAGAGCCGTCAGGAGAAAAAAGCCTGAAATCTGAAAAAAAAGCCTGAAAAGCCTGAGTGAGCACGTGTTGAGCATGTACGTAATCTGATTTCTTAAATGGCATTCCTCTATTTAGTCTAACTCAGGAGATTTAAGGCACTGGACTGCAAGCTCTGCTCAGTACTGTGCCACTCATAGGCAAGATGACTGCGAGAATGACTCATCTCATATTTCCCCATCTCCACCATTTGTAAAATGGAGATTAATAGTCAAGAAACACAAATTTAACACAGCATCAAACTGTTCAACAACTTCTCACATGAATGATCGGACTAGTAATGCTTCAAATTAAACAGGCACGTTTTTGCAGCAACAAAGACTGAATAGACATTTTTATTAACATAGTGACATAAAAACATGTGCCTTTAAACAAAACTCCTTCACTGTGAAGTGAAATGTAAGCTTGCAAATATTTGTATCTGATTTTAAATGAAAATCTAAATGCTAAATTGAATTATCTTGAACTGTCTTTTAAAAAAAAAAAAAACACACAAAAACAATCAAGTAGAGTAAGAATAGTTGCTTAAATGCACCGAGTTACTTCTGGGATTTAGTTTTTCTTAATAAAGCCATAAAAACATATCTGATGAACAAACATTCTGTTCAAAACAGTTTTTTATAGCATCTCAGCATTTGAAAGAAGCCATGAAATATTAAGGCCAAATCAGACAACTTTTGAACACCACCTATATTGCAGACATCTAGCTGTAAAGCCCTTGAAAACTATGGCCCAGTTAAACAAAGCTTGGAGTTAGCAGATCTCGTTCTCCAACCTAATTTTGATTCCAGAAAGCCTTCCTGACTTCTTGAGTTCAGTTTCTTAACTTCCTTTACTCCCAATTAGCTCTGACTATTTTCTCTGTAGTTGACAACTGAATTTAAATGTGCATTTAACTGGTGGCAAACACAGGACAGTTTTTTTTATGTGTTCCTCAACGTAGAGGCCCAAATTGTTGAAAAAAATTTCAACATTAATTAAAATGACATGCATTTTAATTAACAATTTATTTTATATATAAAAATTGAGAATCTGAAAGCGCACTCATTAAAGAAAACCTAATTTAAGTGAGCTTCTCTAAGACTATAAAACTGAAGTGAGATATTTTGAATAAAGACTTGCACCCATCTTATGGGTGGTGAAGTTCAAATCAGACATTGTATGTCAGGCAATAATTTCACTTATGAGATGACAAAAGGAATATATTTAATATGATCAACCATACATCACTGTGGCCTATCTTCAGTTTCTTTCTAATTTCACTTTACCCCCTGTGCTGGGTGTTTCCTACTGTTTAGAGGTACCTGTGAAGCCAAAAAGCTAAAGAACATCAGGCAGAGGTGCTGCAAGGGAAAATTGGGGTTGCTGAATCTAGGGTAGCAGCAAGAAAAAGCCACACTGCTAACACAATGAAATTAATTATTGCTTCATAAATGACATTTCAAATTCGATATTTTTTTTTTTTTTTTTTTTTTTTAATCTAGAGCTCTGTGTACTAAGAGCATAAAGTTAATACATATGTTCATGAAATACTGCATTAAGATGAAGGACAGCATTCACACCCGTCTTCTCTCAGAATTTTTGATATGATTTGGGGAATCAAAATTTCATGTTTCAGCTGCTTTTACACCCAATGAAGAGTGGGTGAAAGATGAAGGAGGCAATTCAGAATTCAGGTTTGACATCTGGAACATGACCTGTCACACTAATGGATTACAAAGCCAAATACTCATTTCCAAGGAGTGATGTCTTCTTACTTCCTTTAATTCATGATAAAAAGGCAAGTTATTCTTTTTCAAAGTTCTGTCATCTAATTACTTCATCCTGACCTGTAATTACCTAGAAATTATGTACAAGGGAAACAGCAGTTCAACTTGAAAAGGTAACAAGGCAAACAATTATTTTCTCCATTTTAATTACTGCTTATCAACTACGAAGGTGCTGATTGTTTCCCCCGAAGGAGTTTTTCTTTTTTTTTTTTTTTTGGGGGGGAGGGGAAAAATAGGGGGGGAGTTTGATTTTTAAATNTTTGATTTTTAAATTAGCAATCTCTCATCTCAGTTCCTGGCTTCTCTCATTTAGCCAAAGGAAACTTTGGCAAAACACGTAGGAAGGTGACTCAATCGGCTGAAATCAGAGTAGTAGTTTTCCTGGCCCGAAATGGAAGCTAAAGCTCAGGTTTCAGTTTCCAATGTCACCATTCAACATATGCATTCGAACTTGAACCATGCCTGAGATTTCTTCTACGTGAATCAATCAAATGCTACCCTGATGTCAACAGCACACATCTTCAGGGATTTCAGCTCCTAAAAAAGCAGAACTACTTCACTGTGTTCAAATTTATACTGCCATCACCCATATTCAACATTAAGTTGATGGTACCACATTCCTAGTTTTGGTCTCCCCACCACACTGCTGACATGCAACGTTAATTTTAAGAAGCCAGCTTCCCCTAAGGGGAAGCACTGGTTAGCACTGGCTAACACTATTCTTCACTTTTTATATCTACTTAACCGGGGAATGCACAGGCAGAAATTAAAATAATCCAGATATTCCTCTTGCTTTGGTCATCACAGACGTCAATCACTCCAGTCACGTTTCTTAATTAGGCATGGTCTGGGAGACTTCAGTAAGAGAACATATACTTTTGGAAACCACGCTCACCTCAGAGGAGCACGCTCTGAGAGCCAGAGAAAGCACTGATAACAGACACGCGCTTAACCTTCACAGCCAGTGCCTATAGCTACAGCAGGGACAGAAGCGGCTCGCGATGGGACTCGGTGGCACAGAGCTGGCCACCTCACCGGATCTGATTACTCAAGGTCTCAGGCTGCTGAAGGTTCTGGTTCTCCCACAACAAGTCGGATGCTCACATATGCATTAGCTCATGCTGCAAATGTGTTATTTCAGGAAATCCCAGTTCTCCTGATCAAGGGGTTGAGGAATGAAAAATAAATCAAGCAATGCAAAATGTATTAGGCACAGCAATTAGATCTTTCTCTTCACATAAAAATACGTCACATTGCATTTATCAGACTTGCCGCTGGAACAAAAAACTGCTTCAACATTTTATGACATCTACAACCAAGGATATTTAATATTTATGGTCACCACAAGCATCTATATAGAAATTTCTCGTATAAATTAAATTATCAAGTCCAGATGCAGTCATCATGTTTTTTTTCTTTCCCCCCTCCCCCCCCCCCCTTTTTTTTTTTTAGGGGTGGGAATGTTTTGCTTTTTAAAATCCCAATGATTTCTGCAATACCGGAGCACAATGAGAAGCCTGGCGCCTCGCCAAGGCCATTTAGCAATAAATACACATGCAGATAAATGTTAACAAAACAGAAATTAAGCAGAAAGAGATGCAGCACTACCGATACGTCACATTCCAAAGCCGCTAGATCTCTTCATTTAAAAGGCAAACCCGTACTTGGCCGCTGTCTGACCAAAGTTTCAGACAGAAGTAGTTAAGTTTGCTCAAGAGGGTAACCGAAAGGTCACAGGAGGACAGCCTATAGGGAAGAGCAACAGCTCTTCCTGCTCAAAGAGGTCAGTCATTTTCTTGCATTAACTCTGAAAATTTGTGTTAATTAGACCCATTTTTTCCCCCAGATTATTCTGTGAAGGAAAATGGTATAGGTTAAAGACAAATTTAAAAAAACCTGTAAATAGTCCTTCATGAAGAGAGGGACTCTTTCAACAAACTCCATTTGCCATCTTTAACTACAGACATTTTCTATAAAACTGCCATTATGCACACCCCTTACCAAGTACTGCATAAATTCAATCGTTTCCATATTTCCTCAAACATTTGACATTATCTCTGCTTGGCTTTCAACCAGTGACCCGAGGTGAAGGACTGTTCTCAATAACCCCACCCACTACAATTTCTGGTTTGCAACATCAGTTCGTTGCTGGGGAAGTGTTAAGGCAGCTGACTCTTTCAGGGGGAGGAAAAATTGCACGTGCAGATGCAAAAGTTTGTGGATTTTTAAGTGACTGCACAAACTTTTTGAATACAACATTCTTTTTGCTTCCACAAAGTTCTAGCTGGAAGCTGACCTCTGGTTTTGGGTCAGGAGCACGGCAGAAAGCTACCGATCTCAGGTTGTCTTCTCAGTTGCTGTGTGTCATGAATTAGGAGATTTAAATCCGTATGGTCAACATTATCCCTCCCCCCCTCACCCCGTTTCTTTGGATTGTATTTCCCACTGTAGTGTCAGTCTCAGAAATATCCAGACGTGCAGGCTTTCTAACACTAGCCTGCCTTTGAATTTAAAAAATAACTTGTGTGGTTTATTCTTCCCACCCCCCCAAGAACATCATCTTTCAGGGGAAAGAAAACTCCAAATAAAGGCTCTAAAACATCCAGCAGAGAACAGGAGAAAAAAAAAAAAAAAAAAAAGTAAATACTGCCACTATTTCCTTCTTTCACCCTCCAGAATTCATTTAAAAGCTTCGAGACAGGACAGCACCCTTAGGACTTCACAGGAAACCAAACACATACAATGCATTAGGCAGGGGCACCCAGGCCCAAGTACAGTTATTCTGCAGAAGTCCCATTAATAGCTAGAACTTACATGAAAGTCAAACTCATCTGTAGCATTCCAAGCCGTAGAAACTAACTCCTTAGAGGAACCACTCTTTCAAAAATTGAACCTGCCTTATGCCAGACAGGTGTGTTCTGCACCACTTACAGTGAACAGAGTTTTAAAACGTAATTCTAGCTGCAAACAATGGTATCAAAAATTAGCAAACATACTCAAGAGTATGCTCAAGCCAACAAGCACAATTCAGCAGAAAGTATAGATGGTAAAGCCACAATTACAGTTTGGCTGCCAAATTCATTGAGAAACTGGAAGTGACCTAACAGCTGTTCAAATAACCACAAAAATATTAAAACACTCTTGTGAGAGATAAATTTCGTCTTGAATAAGCCTACCCTCTCTCAAACAGACATATCGTTTATTTGTCTATGACCGCTCTATAAAGACAGCTGTTTTCTCATCTGACTGACTACCACACTGTATTCTTAGTTCTCAGCACCCCCCTCTCAATCAATCTGTACCTCTGCTTCCAGATAATTCATTTTTGAAATGATTAATCCTGTGGTAATAAGTTCTGGAGCTGATATAGTCTCCAACTGGGTGAAGTTAAACACTACCAGGACAGAGGATCAGATAGAAGAAAAATGCTTCAGTGTGAACTTAAAGTATCAGCATCAGGTTTTACATCCAGAGCTCTGATTTCATATGACCATTAATGTTCATTGAATAAAATTCAGACAGATACTTTTTAAATGCTGGAAACCTAACCATCACAGTAACACGCTGAGAAAACGGTCGGTGAGTCAACTGAATTCTGGCTATTGTTACTAAATTTCCCAATATAAAAACTCAACAAAACGGTTGGCTCAGCTGGGGGCACTTTTAAAATCAGCCTGGAATCCTTTTCACACACAGAGCAAGATTTAGCTGACCCAAATGTAGATGTCTACATGGGAAATGGTTGTGCAAATTAATTTTACAGTCAATGAAAAGCAACACATATTTCTACAGCATATTTTGCCTCATCCTAAATCGGAATAGGATGACTTTAGACACTCCAGAATAAACCATCTGTCTCTTCCAACTGACTATCAAGAAAACCACAAATTATTAGGTCAGCTGTACGTTTACAAAATTAGATATGATGAATCCCACGCAATCTTTCAAGTGGCCCCTTTAAAATGATAAGCTCTATTTTGTTCACTGATGGTCAAAATTAAATATATACAATGTCATACTAACCCTAAATTCAACTGAAAGTGAAAACCAAGCAAGGTGCTCAACAGTTACATTTGCACTAACACTGCCATAAAGATTTTTTTTTTCCTTGTAACAGAAACCATAGAGGGAGCTTTTAAGCAAACCCCTTGGAAACGTGCACAATTTATAAATGCTTCAAGTTTTGCTCACGAGCATTCAAGTGCTGTAAGAGACATTTTGATTTACTGGCCTTTGCTTTTCATTAAGATTACACAAATGGCTTACATAAAACACACCCTTGTCAGTACAGAATCACCTTTTCACATGGATTACCACCCACACCTCTGATTTTCTCATCAGAAGGTGAGGCCTGCATTTGTTCAACTTCAGCAACATTTTAGTTTTTAAGTGCTTCAGAATCATTAAGATAGGAGTTAGGTATTACCTCAAATACTGCTGTAGGTTCTCTCTGCTGAAAATTTTATTGATTTGTCTCCTTTCAGCAATACACATTCACTGGCCAGGCAACATTTATATGAAATATTCATAACCTAAGCTCTCCAAATCCCAAAGAAATAAGCGAGACGAAATCCTTGCAATGAAGCAACATTTATCTTCTAAAAAGAATCAAACCGATACTGATTTTAAACATCTAACTCCCAAGTGTATGTAATGCCTCACTGTACCAGGGAGTGCCATCCATCACAACCCTCATCCCAGACCGCTGACTCATTCAAGATCTTTTCCTAGAGGTGCAAAAAAAATATCAAGGCACTGATGCCAAGTGTAAGTACTTTGTATGTCCTTTATATATTTTCTCCATAGCAATTTGGTTTTTTTTTTATTTGATTAAAACCTGTAAAAAATATATTCTGCTGTACAGTTTTCAGAACCCAGAATATCGAAACACGACACTGTTCTACGTGGAGATGGCAATTTGAAAACATTCAAACCTACTGCTTGGTAATACCAGTAGTAATCTGGGGCCAACTTCTGTATAAAAAGGGAGCACCGAACGCACCAGCAGAAGGAATTCAGCTGCAACAACTGCAGAGGGCTTTTTCTTTTTTTTTTTTTTTCCTGCACACAAAGGACACAGATCCATACCTCAGCGCTACAGCCACTCATGGCTGGGAGCTTAACCGTTCTTAAGTGCCTTACTGGAAGCTACCCACTAGACTAACCCTACCAAGGGCCAATCAATCCTGCCTGCCCAGCCAAGATTCATTCCTTTCTTCTCTTCCCTACTCGCTGGGTAAAAAGAACTCGGTTCATTTTTAATTGACAAAAATTACACAAGCAAGACCTGGAGCTTTCAGGGCCACCGGTTGACTCATCCCTCGCATGTTAAAAATGTAAAAAGGGTTTCTCCTCCTCGCCCAGCGTCTCCCAGACGAGGAGACTGCCCGATCCCATTTTATCTGCCCTAAAGGCAACTCTCACCCTCGCACACAATCGCTCTCATGGCTCGGTTTTCCTAGGAAACTTTAAGGATGCCACCGAATGGATTACCCGGGACGGTGGCAGGCGTTGAGGGACCGGGAAGAGGAATCACCCCCTTTGTTTTATCTGCTTTTGCCTTTTCCCACTGGCGTTTTGCGGGTGATTGATGACAGGCCGCGCTCCCGCCCTCCCTCCCCCCCCCTCCTTCCTTCGTCCCCCTCCTCCTCCTCCCTCCCCCCCCCTCTTCCTCGATCTCTGAGCAACGGGAGGAGGTGCCGCCTCCTCGGCTCGGGCAACGCTCGACCCACCGATAATGGCTGCGAGGGATCGATGCGGGGGAGAGGGAGGGGGTGCGCTCCCCTCACCGAGGTGGGGGGGGGG